>LGAG01000024.1:639341-675844 GCA_001278395.1 Lerema accius
AACTTTATAAAATAAGTACTTCATATTTTTAAAGTCCCTATTTGTAGTATTTTAATGGGATAATAAAACAATTTGGGTACCTACCATGTCTCTGAAAACAATGTACAAATAGTTACTTAATAAGCAGGTATAGGAGGAATGGTAGCTAGCTATAGGATCGGGTAGTTAAAATAAAAATACAAGTTGTTATTAATATAATTATTTGTATTTACAACCTTAGATATAATACTTAAATGACTTTTCTATCTCAGTAGAGCCTCTTATACAACTACACATTAACAATAAAACATTATAATAGATTATAATAATGTGTTTATAAGCTTTACATTACTACTGAAAATAACTTTATTTATTTCTTACTACCTACTTTTTTTATATAAGACTTTATAGCAGTTCTTAATTGCTTAAATTGTATTAGAATTAAAACTTGATAAATCCAAGTTCTGGCCACGAAATCATCAAGGTGCTTACTTATTTTGTTAACATTTACATTGCCTGTTTCCTAATAGATTGGATATCATACTAACTATTAAACTTTTACAAAAAAAACTCAAATGCAGTAGTACCGTAGTAATAACAATGGTAAAAACAGATACACTCGGGTCATCTGACAATGCGACTAAGAACAACCAAACGGGGTTACTATAATATGCTAAGAATTTTTCCCGCGTTCACCGTTGTTACGAGCTCGCGGTCTCAGCACTTACATACCTACCTAGTAGAATTCGATTTATGTACCTAATTAAATTCGTGTACAATTTTATGCTATAACCTCGTCACAACGTATTTTCGGACGCGGCGTGTGTAATTGCTTGCGGTAGCAATAGACACTGCATCCGCGCTTTTTCGCGCTAATTATTATTATAGAATATAATTAGGTCTTTCAACTTCAAGAGATTGCCTAATTTGATTGAAATGTCGACTGTGTGGATACTTAAAAATAATTCATTATTTTAATATTTAAATAATAAGTACTAATTATGTGTATGCTAGCTTATGGCATCGAATAAATAATTTGTTAATTAATTTAACAAAAAATGATAATTACTTAGGTACACGTTTTGTAAAGATTAAATGTAGCACTTGCTCCTCCGTCTAATGTGTAATTGCACTAAATTATTTATTCAAGACAATAAAAAAAAATCGCGCAATGTATTAGCCTTAAACTTTCATTTAATTTAATTATTTATTGAATCTTCTACTCAATAGAAGCTTATGAAATATTAGCATTTCTAGAACAATTACTTATTAGACAGATGATAAAACAATCCTAATTATAGTTCTATTTCGAAGTTAATTGATCGCTCTAACTTCTTTGGCTATTTTTGTATTCTAAGTATAGTTATTGAAATAGACATTAGGCGATTATTACAAAAATATTGAAGTGTATTGAAAAGTGTTTCAATGATAAAGAAGTCGTTCATACGGGTACGTATTATGTCTTTTCCATGAATTTTTAAAGGGGGCCTCTAACATGCCGTCGGCTATCGAAAGGTAACCTATTGGATACATTATTGAGTGGAATTCCATGGTTCAGTGACAAAACTTTAGTCACTATGTTCAAATCTTCATGAGATCTTCCATTGAGACCATTTTGCGCTAGTAATTGTTTTAACTCAGAATCAGGATTAAAATTGTTTTGCCTATTTACAGGAACAAATCTGTTTGTGAATAAAGGTCCAAATGTATTAAATCTTGGAAAGTTAGAGCTTGCGCCAAAATTCCCAACTCCACTCTCTTGTCTAAAAACACGATTTCCATGGGTTTGTCGGAATTGGTCATCTGAAATTCTTAACTGATTAAAATCCGGTCCTTGGTGAAAATTTTGCACTGGGTTCGGTTGCAAAAAATTGCTAATACCCTGAGGTAAGTGGTTTTCCTGCAAGGGGAATTGTTGAGATTGTTGACTACGCAAATGAATCAAAAAGTCGACCGCTTCCCTGTTAGGTAATTGTTGTTGACTTCCTACATTCGATGCTTCTATTGATACACTAGGTTGAATAGACACTTGGTTGTTCTGGGGTCTAAATTCGTTGCTTGGATGAACTGTGGGCAGTTGTTGATTAAGCTTTGTAACAGGCTGTAATGGTAAGTTATTTGTGATTTGATTAGTTTGCAACTTTTGAGAATTTAGTCCAGCTTGTTGACGCTTCAACTGCTCGTGTTCAAATAAAAGCTGTTGTTGTCTTTGTACTTCTTTCTGTTGCAGGAGATACTGTTGCTTTCGTAACAATTCTTCCTGTTGCCTTTGCTGAAGTTGTAGTAAACGAAGTTGTTCTTCAAGTATTCTTTGTTTTTCTTCAAGTTGCTTTTGTAAGATAAGCTGTTGACTAATGTATTCTGTGGGTCCGTTATTTTTTTCTAAAGCAATATTTTGTGGTGGCAGGACACCGGAGGCAATATTAGTAGCTGATTGAGCTTTCAATGGTTCTTGAATGTTGGTTTGTTGATAAATTGGAATTACTTTCTTCGGCAAACCTAGAGCATCCTGATGTACGGTAAAAGCAGCTACCAAAGGTGCCTTAAAAACTTGAACGTCTTGCTTATTAACTTCTTCTATATTCTCACCATCGTCGTTGTGAGTCGGTTTTGGGGTTGTTGTTGTTGTAGTCGTCGTTGTAGTTGTAGTCGGTTTTGCAGTCGTTTTATCTTTAGTGCTTATAACATTCTGATAATTTGATTTGGAGAAACTTGGTACACTACGTACTTGTTGGAAGTTATTTCCTGATTCCTTTGCTTGGAAAATTTCTTTGAATGGCGTTTGCGTGGGAATTGTGGCAGTAACATGATTTTCAACATTTCCCACGGTCGAACTTAGAATAGATATGTTACTGTCAATCAATGTGGGTACATTCGTGTTATTGTCGAATGCGGATTGACCATTAACAACAAACGAATGGATTTTTATGGATTCATTTTCATTATGTCCAATCGTAGTATCTTCTGCAGTATTATGAATCTCTGTTGTATCAACTGTCGTTATACCATCCGTGGTCTCCGAATCAGTAACATTTTCACCTTCTTCTAACTCACTGAGAGCTTTAAGTAGAGCTTTTCTAATGTAAGGGTCTAATCGCACTGATGGTTTTGTTTCTATGCTGTTCAATTTATCATCGGTTGTGGTTGCATCTTGAGGATGTCCAAATGAGAACAGAGTCACCAGAATTAACGCCAGCAACTGAAACGAGACAAAAAAACATTTTACTAACTTAATCAAAAAGAAATCTACTGTTATCTAATACAGTTTTAACTTAATGTGACTCATTGATATTTAGTGGGACGAGAGACTAATTAGATACTATAATATTCAATATAGATACTGCATAAAGCCCAGTCTTACAGCTGGTTTCTATTGACATAGCCGTGGGGTATATTATGTCAACGGACCTATAAAATACCATAGAACACATTATACAGGTAAACAGGGGTGCCTTCTATGTAATAAAAAATTAAGTAGGTATATCTAACTAAAGTAAACAACTTTGATACGCAACAGAACACATTGTACGTAAATGATTAATCGATGTTTTGAACGAATCATAACAGTATCTTTAACCTGCTAACATTAAGCCTCGCTTCCACGTTTTCATGATCTTAATGTTTTAGCTGAGTCGAGTTACATCGTTATTGTAATGTGGAACAATGACTGTTTTCTTGTGGGTCGATTACGTAATGTGAGTATAATCTTTTCTCTGTGTGGCACAAATACTGATAGCATTAGGATCTTCTTTTTACCTAAATGATACGGATCCGATAGATCGTTTGTATTAATTTGTTATCTTAATGTGAGTAGTAATAATAAAAAATAAAACGAACGACGGTATAGCGTTCGATAAGTATAGATAACATTCGTTAAACCATGTAATTTTTTTCAATTTGTTTATCAACTTTTAACCCTCAAGGAAGCCCTCAATGGCACAGAGCAAGCAATGCTCTCTTATCTTAAAGAATAACCACTAACAGATTAAACTAATGAAGTCATCCCAAACGACAATAACTAGTTATTCCGACGCAATTTGAACAGCGTCATCATACGTCCACAGTATCCATCAATATCATATACACTAATGAAGTTCATTAATCAAAATTCCATTATTGTTAGACAACATGCTGATGTAACTTTAAATTGGAAGGTCGGTGCCAATGCCCTTCGCTACTATCATGCATAATAACATTCCGCTATGGTCATATTAAGGTCGGATAATCTCACTGCCCATATATATAGAATTATATGGAGTATATACTCTTAGTATTAACATCTAGAAGGGAGTAATCAGCCGAAGTGGTCCATTAAATACCTTTCTTATGATGCACTAAGTTGGATAAATAATTATAAAATGTATATTTCATGGCTAGAAAACACTTTCTCCGTATGAAGTCACGAAGAAGACGCTATCGACATAACAAATGACAAAATCAATAACGAGCTTGGCACTCGGATAAATGTAGGAGCGTGGGTGATATAACATTGAGACACTTTACTTTTCCGTATTTAATGTGTAAATATTCGTATTTCAATTATAACTAACCAGAAGAATGCATCATAGCTGTGGTGGAGATGGAGAACTGTGATAGACAATACGTTGTCGACATAAATTAACAATACCTGACTGAAATTATAAACACTGAAAGTACTTATAAAAAAACTAACTGTAATATAGAAATAAATGTTTAATATCGGAATGTGTGACCAACAAATATATGGCACAGGGTAAAATATAGGATCGAACAAAATAGGTAAGGAATATCGGTCATTGAACTCGCAACCACAGAAAGTATAAAACAAACATCTTTAATAAAACCACTACAAAACAATGCGCAAAGCTTTTAAATCTCCATATCTCATAGTGACGAAATAGTAAACAATAAAAAAGTGACAAATCAACATACGCAACACACGTTGGCATTTAAAAATTAGTATTTAAACCGTGCCCAAAGTTAAACAACTGGCCGAACAAACGCACGAGCCGGTGAGTCTGCGATGTCAGAGAAAACTGCCGCGGATGAAATCGTGAGCCCCTGACCTGTAAAGTGCATGGCCGATCGCCCTTACAGATACTCGTACTATTACTTACGAATGCACCTTTAAAGCTCTCTCACAGGGAACTTGCATTCTGAGTCCGACGATGGCTTACTATAGTTTTAAACGAGTCAGCGTCGAACTTTCTCACACGATCTTTATACAAAAAATCGAGCAGATAAAACATAAATTACCCAATGTTATCTTCATAATACTTCAGCGTTTACGTAAGTCAATTTAAAACTCATCTTAATGTTATGGTGAAGTACCTAGTTCTCATACATCAATTAGTCTAATTGCGATAAAATAGAGCTCGTGGATTTAGTATTATTGGGTGCAGTAGTGGGGTAAAAGGGAACTAGGCTACGTAGCTCTTCAATCACTTTTTGCTTTGTATGAGAATTCAATTCCGAGAACTGTAGTGTATAAAATGATAACAAATTACGTGGATCATTCATTATTTTCTTACATAGTAGCGGTACTCTTAGATTATCTATTAAATTCAACATACGCACATTAGTTTGTAATGACCATTTTAAGTAGATAAAGTGTATTTGAGGAAACAAGAAGTAAAGTGAAAATTCCTAAAATCGAACAACCTAAAATGTGTTTAATCTTTACTCCCATTAATAATTATGTGTCTATTTATATAAAGTTACACAGTGATGAGGCAGTAAGTGAACTGTTATTAATTGTTTATGTAAAATAATAAAGCTCTAATACCTTAAACCCAGTGATCGTGTCAATTATATTTGCGATAATACAATGATAGCACGAACTCTTCGCGTAGGTGTCTGCCATCATATGACATCAACGGTGCCATTTATGTGCACACAATGGTACATAATTACATAAGCCGGGTTGTCAACAAAGCAGGAATTTCACTTTCAATAGCGCACTAAGATTACTCTCGTTACATACCATATAAGTATTTCTTATTCGTTACTCACATATCAGTCATCTACTGAGAGGTTCATATTCAGAGGGATATGAAATCAAATCGATTCAAACCTCTGTATGGTTAGGTCGAGCGGACCACTCAATATCATGGTCTAACGAAGCTTACAATTGACACTAATAGAACTTTGTGGGTTTGCGAATATCAATACGTAGTTTTTTAAATATACTATTATCTCTCTAGATGTATCAGCTGCTATGAGTAATACATAATAGATTTTTAGCCAGGTTTTGTATTTGTGTCCTCCAAAGTCGATTTACTATTTAAAACTAAAATTCCGATAATACTTATAACGCATAGCTATACAAGTATACACAATTCTAAATAGCCAGGTAACTAATGTGTTAAAATAATTTAGTAATATAAAATTATACACACACGCAAAATTTACCATAATGTGCTTTCGGCTGGAATTATTGTAAAAAATGGATAATTGCATACACGCACAGCTATGTGCGACATATCGTAATACCGTATCGTAGTACCAATTACCCGGCGCCGTGTATTGGGCAAGTGGATACCGACCGAAGTCGGCTTTATAATAATTATAAAAGCGGCGACCGCCTCAAGCTTAACCTGACACAGAGTCCGTCCCATTATAGTCGAAATAAGGCTCGATTACACCGATGATTCGATCCTCAATTGCATAACAGTACCGATTTGAAAATTTTCCGTAATTTACGTCATAAAATGATAAATTACTGCACTTAACTTTTTAAACACGCGTTATCATTAAGGCAATTACGTGCTGTTCAAAATTTCGGAAGTTGACATTGCCTTTTAAGGATCTGAATGCACGAACATTTAAAAATAATATTATAATCCTATTCATAAGGACAAAGTAGAAGCAAATAATTACTATGTTTTCGGCATATAAAATACCCTTTACCTAAAATATCAAAGCCTTAATTGTAACAATGATTAGTTAAGCCTTTTCATATAAATTCAATGACTTTATTTATTTACATTTATTATCATTGCTTTCTACTTTCATTTGATTTTCAATTTCTTGTTCAACTTCAGACATTATTCCTCCCTAAACGGAGATTCGCTAATTTGCTAGATCCGTATAAGAATCGAGTGAATCGGTTTTAAGGTGGATGTACATCGTATACTGCAGACTTTTCTTGTTGCTTTCTCTTCCCGATATGCGCAAATTGTTTATTTCTATTTAAGTACCTATGCCTACAAGTCCTTTAGTTTTTTTATTGTTTCATTTCTTTATTTACTCAATTAATTACAGAAGCGTTTTATTTAGTTAATTGTGCTTGTACACCACTGCCTTTAATAACCTGAGTACAGTGCAGTTATTATAAAATTAACGTTGTTAAATACACCAAATCTGCGAGTTAAAAAAAACGTTGAGCCTTTATGCGATTGTAAATCATTTATAGAAACTAAGCCCCTATTTCCACGTACATTTTGATATATTGTGTTTTGTTCTTCACAAAGGTAATGAGCCACGTTTTGCGGAGACATTACGTTGTATGTAGTGAAACGGGAAAACGGTTTCCACAATAGCGCCTACCGTAGTTTTGTATTATGGGTAATAAAATAAAGTACCTCTCGTACTCGTGTAAGAAGTCGGGAGTTCGCCTTTCTATAGCCAAAGTGCTGGCATTGCCTTAAGCAACGCAGCGGATAACAAGACTATGTGGTTCATACTATTACTGGGCTATTTATAGCTATTAATCTTCTATTGTTTTGTATATCATCTCTAAAACAAACTCTCTCTCGAGTCATGACTAAAACGTTTAATTAACCTTTAAATTCTTGTCTTGTGATTACCTAGTCATCGTCATTACCCATTATGCTTTAGCCTGAAATTGCTAATATGCTAATGTAGCCAATAGTTTAACTCATATCTAATTTATGTACATATACACCTGCGAGCAATTATTTAAATTAGTTACCAATTTTAATTCGACGTAAGTAATGTCCAAGTCTTTGGCACGCTCTACAACCTATGCGACCTGACAGAGTTCAACGTGTGAGGTGTCATTTGATTCGCCTCCTTAGTGGAAGTGATTATATAGGCCATATTTTTACTTATTATAGCCGGACTTTTTTTTTAATGATAACAGTTTAACTTACATGTACGTATTTTTGCCCTAAACAAATTTTTCGTTTTAAGGTTTAGTTTGATTTTTTTTAATAGTTATTATTATTCGTAATGATTTTTAAACACATAAGAATTGGATCTGTTACCAAATTGAATGTCTTCATTATTTGAAAATCATCTCGTGTTTGACAAGTTAGTGCTAAACCTCGAATTTATGAATGTGGGTTTATTGACATCACGGTGTGACACACTTACTGTAAGGTATAAAAATAATGTGAGGAGATTTACACACAGTGTGAATTAGGCAATTTTAATTAGCGTCTTATTATATATTGCATTTTAGAAGGAACACGATATGTACGAAATTATTTTTTACTTATTGCGGATTAGAAATTTAAATTTGGAAATTTTATAAGTTTTGTAAAAAAAATTTGATAACAGTTACATAACGTAAAATGAATCACGGAAATAACTTGTCTGTTGACGAAATGTTTGACAGTATCTGAATGTCCATCTTACATGACTGTATGTTACGATTGCTAAAAAGATATATTGTAGCGGATATGGTAATGTTTCAAGTTAACAAACACAATAATAGAATGGTAGGGTTATCACACCAAAAATTTCAATAGGCTTAAAGTCATTCACCTCGTCGAATTCTTTAGCGTTCTTTTATTCTCAAATGTACTAGAAATTTACGAACATTTAAGTTGTAGACAAAAATGTAGGTAACATAATTATAGACAGTAGATACTTTTGGCATACCGTATTTAATGAATTTTATACAGTATCGACGTTTATTATACACAACTTTTACTAAACAGCACCTAATTAGAGCAATTATGGAAGAAGAGCTTATAAGCACGTTCATCTTGAAGACACGAAGAAGACCCAATTGCAATATTTTATTTTGGGCACAAATGAAATAGCAGAAAAATAACGCAAAGAAATTAAGGGTGCAATGTAGCGTAAAACCTTTTTTCGGTTCAAACATCATTGTAAGCAATTAATCAATGCTCATAAATCCCATAACTTACAATTTGATGAATCAATAATGTTAAATTAACAATTAATATCAGTCATTACCAAAACTTATCTAATTAAATAAGAATCTGTAACCCTCTTAAACGTTGGCAACATAGTAACTTATTCCGGTAGTTTATGAATAAAACATTTAAAGTCAAATTGGCAACCCTGCGTGCTGCCTGTACCGCTATTTACATAGAGCGTGAATTTCTCTCTTTCTCGGAACCACCGTGGCCCTATTGTGAATTTCCATAAATCATAATTAACACCATAGCCACCTCGCTGATGGTTACGAAAAATATGAAGGATTATGTAAGAGCAACGTAATCGGAATAAATTATTTATCGACAGGTGACTCGAATCTGCGACGAGCTATTGTCCTATGTCATGTATGTCAATTTTAACGACACACTATGAATAATTATTTTTCCTCGTGCAATAAAAGGTATACCTACCTCCTGTCATACTCTTAAAATGCTTGAGAAACTAATTTTCATTTAACTTTAAATTGCAATTATAAAGTTTTAGTTACCTAAGTTGAAGAAAAAATACGACAGTATTTTTCAAGAAACAGCAAACAGTATGAGATATTTAGATTCAAGTCATAACTGAATGAGGAAATATAGAGCAGTGATGCGTGATACGGTACGTAGTTACAGGAACTGATGTCTGAATACGTGACTCCTTTGTAATAGTCCAAATGCGGTGTTTCAAAGGATAATAGATTATTCGTAATTATCATGTCCTGTCTCATAATCCAGACGTGCGTACTATATATGTAGCAATTAAAGATAATACATACTGATAATAATTAAACAAATTACTAAGCTTAACCATGGAAATATAGTATAGGAACTCTGAGGATGTGTCATTATGAAAAAATGGAAGCTACTTTCCTCCAATTTAACACATCACAAAGCAACAAGGCGGTAGTTATGTGATGCAGTTATTATGTAAAAGCTTCTAAACCTCGAGTATAAATCCCTAGTTTTAAAAAAATGTTTTGGTTATTTTAAGTAAGCAAATGGAATTCGGATGCGAGACCGGTAGAAGCAATGTAGATAAGTGGATAATTGTTTATTACTAGCCAATTATGTTTTAAAAGATGAAGATGACTGATATTTTGTAGTGGTTTTTTATTTTATTGGAGATCTTACTTAATAAAGAGGATTTTGTTTTTCAGTTAAGATGAAGTAATTCAGTCTTAATCGCGCGTAATTAATAAGGTATCTCATTACTCTACAACTGTAGCAATTAAAATAAGCTGTGAGAATTTTGTATGTTGAAATATTGCCTAAATCTATCTAGCACCACTAATGCTCAGTTATGCTTCAGTGATCTCTGATTTGCGACACCTCATTAAGCCGACTAACAAGCATTGTTTTACGTCCCAAAAAATGTGCAAGATTCTTAATGGTAATATGTTTCATATTGCTTATCCGTGCCTGAATATAAATGCTCATTGTCTTTTATAGCCTAATTAACACAAATTGAATGAAATCTCTCGACATCAGTCAAACACAATGTAAGTGAGCTTACACGCATCTTTGATAACACCGCAGGTGGCCGTGATGATCGCGAAATACTGATTTAATATACATGTGTGGAATATTTTAAACAATAATTAAGTATATTTACAGTACCTGACAGATCTGGGTATAAAATCTAATTAGTACATATAATTTAGGCGCATGACAAACTAATGTAACTAATAGAATAATTAAAAGTAAGCTAAGGTAGGTATTCATTAGCAAGAACCTAAGTCAGAAACTTGACAGATTTTTTTAAGTAAACGTTATAGAGAAAAAGTAGTTGATTTCATTTAAGGTCATTGAGCAAGTGTACCTACTCATAATACGAGTAAAACGTACTCACTTCCTTTAAAATTACTTTATGCGATGTGTTCTTGTCACGCTATGCGATAAATGGACTTCCGAATGCTGCAATTTTGAAAGTTTTGTTACTTACGTAATTAAATGCGATAGGAATTGTACTTAATATTTTGTAGGTACGCAAAGGGTTTGTGCTAATTACTTTTTTTTAAGTATATCATGTAGCATCAAAGACTTTTAGGTAATGCATTGAAAGAACCGTACCTATATAAGTAGGTACTAAAATAAATAAAAATCTTGAAATAGCTATATATGACGACCCACATATTTTGGCTCGTTGCTCCGTATCACGTTTGACGTGATTTATGAATGGTTCCAGATTGTTCTTAGACAATGGAACGCTAATAAAATTGTACTTTTCCGGACTTAATTAATATACCCACGACAATCATTAACAAACATGTTGTAAACTATTAACTTTAGAATGTATCACTTAGTCGATCGTGAGAATAACATGATGTTAAAAATTACAATATCTATCTAACTATCTTTGCTTTCACTGTCTCACGGCAAGAGATCCAACAATAAAATGCATAATGTCTAAATGAACTGGCTAGTGGAGTTATGATGAAAAGCCTTTGTCGTTGTTTTAACCATGGATAAGCCTGTCAAATAAAACAAGGAGTCTTATTAAATAGTTTGACTATTCGACCATCAGTCTATATAAACGTCTAAATAATGCCAAAGTAAATGAAAAAAGTAAGTTTTATTAATAAAACATTTGAACCTGAGATATAAAATAATTAAATTTATTTGCAAATTTCACTTACATGAAATCCTTGTGCTAATAACCTTTTGAAATACATAAGTAGGTATGTTGGTGATAATAGCGTATTTTTAAGTAAAGTGATTCAAATTTAACCTTTTCAGATATGTGATTTTCAGAAACTAGTAATATTTTGCTTGCTTAGGATTTCTTGAATTTCCCTAAATTCTTATTCCTACCAGTAGACAAGGTTTCATAAAAATCGATTTAGCAGTTTTTATGACAAGTTTATTTATTAAGTGTGACTGAGCTTATTGG
Source organism: Lerema accius (assembly GCA_001278395.1). Taxonomy (NCBI): domain Eukaryota; kingdom Metazoa; phylum Arthropoda; class Insecta; order Lepidoptera; family Hesperiidae; genus Lerema; species Lerema accius. The sequence continues at coordinate 651,324 of LGAG01000024.1, forward strand.
TATCCATTATGAGTAGGTGTTAATCACAATAGGTCGGTCAAGCTCTAACACATATTATGTAAAAAATGGAAAATATAGTAAGTATGTAAAATTCCACTTCAAGCTCCTAACATTATGAAATGTTGTTTATACGGTATCTATCGAATTAAAAAAAAGAATTTCAATAAAGCTCAAACCATGGATTGTGTCTAAATGATTTAACAGAGTGGTAACCTACTGAACCTTTTAATATTTATTCATATATCACTTCAAGTTAATTAATCTTCAAAATATTTTATTGCTGTGGCCTAGATATTATGTAAGTATATTTCCATATATATCTGTAGTTTAAAAACCAGATTTTTTGTAATTTCTTCTTTATAGCAGAAAACCTGATGATAAACTATTAGGTGATAATAAATGCAAATAATCTATACATTTGAATGAATGAATAAGGCATTTAGTACTTAAAGCCTATATTATATAAGCAATATTTATAATATTAATTTTTATATATCTTTGGTTAAATACCCCATTCGTTACTCAAAGTTAAAAAAGCCGTCATTTGAAATCAAATTCCGTTAAAGTAAGTTAGTACAAGATACTTATTACCTATACGAAACATAAGCGTCGCAATGTTTATCAAAATCAAGAAGTCTAACTGAATTTGTGGATAAAACATTGATTCTAACTTCCTCTACATAGTACAAACATTTGTGTGATATCAATACTGTTATGTATTGATGTTCTAGTTATTTTGTATACATAATGAACACAGAGGAAGTAGACACTGAGTTAAGGTCATAATTCTGTATTCATGTAGAGATGAAAAATTGTATAGCAAAATCATAAGGATAAAATTATTCATACATCTACATTTTCACTACGTTCCTATTATTTTTATTGGTTTTCTTCAGAATAATGTTTGTAATAGTTATAGATAGTTTTTAACTACTGAAGTATTTTTTGGACGGTATGGAAATAAACTACTGATGTACAAATACAAGTTCTATTTGTAACTAATAATTACTTTTAAAGTTCGTTAACCAAGTTGACTTAACTACAGTAGGCTGTTATTAACTAGGAAACAAAATTTGCATTTTTAAGCGATCAGACAGCTAATAAATCGAATTATTCTAACTGGAAATACAAGAATCATCCCCGTTAATAGCATAACATTATGACTAGGTTGATACCACGATGAGAGTTACATAATAGCGTTTGAAATCTTCCGATGATATGTGCTTAATATTCCTACGATCATCGTTTCACTTTGGTTGCATTTTTGCTTAAGGATTACTAATTTATTCACAGGTATTTAAATCAGTTCTATGGAATTAAGCATCAAGATGTGAAAGTGGTACAATTTATGGCCGTTATCAGAAAGGTCAGTATACTTATGAAACCTTCTCGAACGCCTATGGACCCGTGAGATCGGACGCATCTACATGTTTCGGGTAAAAAATAAAGTGAAGACTTGTTTTGTTCTAGAATGAACTACCAACATGCTTGGGCAACGTTTGCATAAAGCTGGATGCTATCTCTCTACCGATGGTTCATGTTGGTGACCTCCAACGCAAGAAACCTAACGCCTAAATTCGGTTGATTGGTTGGATATATTTACAAGTAAGAAAGCTTCATTTTCGTTCAAGAACTGAATGGACGTATTAAATTGGGCATATAGGCATTTATAAATCGGGATACCTAGGAATGTATAAACTATTTTGCTTACCATAAAAATTACTACAACTCTTTAATTAGGTATGACATTTGACGATAACCGATGGCAAAAATAGGCAAACATATTTTGGCCAAAATTAATAAATATACCTCCGGCAAGTTATGTCCTAGGTACTCGATGTTATCGTACATTGCATTAAAGATAACATAAAGCTTTCTTGTTAACTAATACTGACAAATAAGTTGTTTAAAAAGCAATTTAAATGAGTGCAGTTCACTCACAGCCCGTAACAGACGTAGCTTCTGATGAATGCCTAATAGACATCTTTTCCGACGCTTCACGTAAACGAGCTCGCGTCATCACACGCGAGTTACGTCAGAAGGGGGAAAGTGCATCAAGTTACATATTAAAATCACTAAATCACGCTTCTTTAAATATATTTAGTGTCTTAAACTGGTTTCGGTTTTTAGAATAGTTATATAGTTAATAATATTCGCTACATGCGGTAACATTCAAAGTAGACATTAACGATACAGACATTAGGTAGAAGTTAAATAATATTAGCGTTAAATTTTCGCAAATTAGCAGTCCGTTTGCTTTAAATAATCCGAACATACTCGCTACAGTGAAAGCTCATAATAGTATGCGAACATAGTGATTTGCAGTCGTTATTTCGAATCTTCTCGTAACTCAGTGGTATGAGTTGTATTTAAAGAACAATAGTTACATTAATCACGAGTTATATAATTTGGGATAACCTCATATTGGTATTGTTTATTAATTCTAGATTCATAAGACGGTATTCAGTTAGTATATACTTAGGTATAATGTCATTATCATAAGCATGGTACTATGGTACTGCTACACCAACAGCGTAAGTAGCACGTTTTGTTCAATTAATAATACATACTTGTATAATTAATCTTATAAAATTATATTAACAAACGTACACATGAGCTATGTATTTTTAGGATACATAAATATATAATAATTGAAATAATTAAATTTAACAACAAGCAAATATTTTAAACAAAATACGTCATTACGATTTTAACAATGTAATAATTGCTTTAAAAAAATTTACTAAATGAGTAAATTTTGTATTTTTGGAACTGTAGTAATAAAAGGACACTATCCTAGGTAAACAAAAAAGGGATATGTGTTTGCTAATAAAGCTTAACTATAAATATATATATTCCTGCAAATAAACCGTGAAATGTTCACTGGTACTCACCGGGCGCATGGTGGCAGCCGATGGTTACACTATTGAGCACTACGTGACTAAGCTTCGTGCAAGTGAAATATGCGGCGAAGTGAGTTCACACACTTGCGTCTGCGCTGCGGGGCCGGCTCACACTGTGCCCATACCCGCTGCCCGACAACCGCCACGCGCCTTCCCGTCTCACGATTGTATACGACATCGCGACATCCGAACACAAGGATGTTGTGATATCGTACCACTATAGTTTGTTAACAATGTCTACTATGACAGGAAGTACTGTCTAAATTAAACATTTGCATTGCATTAGAATTAGTATTGCAAAGTTATCGGCGCCACTTGCGGTTTTCTTGCGGTCGTAAAGAAAACATTTTGAGGATTTGCATACCTGTAATTTTTTTGTGTTATTCTCTAAGATGTACGAAATTATACGTGGTCAAGATACCGAGCTTAATAAGACAGTTGTCTGATGATGACCATGATGGTGATGACGATTTATGTAAAGAAGCTTTGACGTCTATCTACCATAGATTTCAATGCCTTAAATTATAGTGGAATCAATTCCCCTTCTACAATTCTATGACAAATTACCCATAAAAAATACTTAAATCATCCCTCATGGAAACTTTATGATAAACTTTTAAAATTAGTCATAATCATAACGATCACTTTTCAAATAAAAATTGTAAAACTACATTTAATTACCAATCAAATAAGAAGTCTCTAGACTGGAGGTTACCTTTATTATTTTTATTTTCGTAATGTTGCCTATTAGACCATAAAAGACAATGAGCTATGGTAATCGCCAAAACTGTTATCACCTGGCTGACTATTTGCGTGCTAAACAAAACTTAACTTGGTACATATAGTTCTCTCGAACAATAAACACGCATTCCATTAAAATATTGAACAATGTGGGAGTCGTAATTAGTTGACAAAGAAGGTGGTTTTGTGCGGCTTACGCAACCACGGAGTCTCACCTAACGACAAGTGCGTTTCCCGTAAAATTACAATACATTTAAAAGGTATGACTAAAGAGGGAAAACGAATGAGAGATTATTGCTACCAGTAATGTCGGCGCTAAAGAGAATTTGGCTTTTAGGGTTCCCTTTGTTTGGTGACGGCCTTTGATTCCTCCAAAATTTTTCTGCGAATCAACTTCACTGAAAATCTGATATTTGGTATTGTTTTAAAGACTAGCCCCATATTTTAAGACCACAAGAAAATTAGTGAGTAGTAATGAATTCTAAGGTAGGATGAAGGAAAATTTTAGTTTCGAAAAACTGCTAAAATCCATGCATGCCATAAATACATTAATGAATCATAACTGTTACTTATTGTCGTATATAAATATTTACTACTGAACATAAAGGTACATAGATTTTATGACAACTATAAATGAAATATAATATTACTTTATCGTATAGAATCCTTCTCACACAATCAAATTCTGACTTAACGGTTTTCTTACAGAAATGTAAGTAGTTACAAGGCGAGTACATGCAGAGTTGTCTGTCGCCGTTAACCTGATTGAATGAACACGACGCTTTCATTAAGCTCATCACAGAAGATGTATTGGTGTTCTCGTAATGCTTACCAGCTTGGTACATTATTTGTACCAAATGTTACGTTCAGCCTAGTTCTATTAATAAACTGTAACAAAATAGACTCCGTATAAGATGCTAACGTAGTGCGATAATATAGTGGATTTTAACAGGGCAGAGTTACTTAATCCGAATTTAAAGGCAGGTAGAAATCATATTCATTCACTTTGGTCTTTCTATTAGGTAATTCATTTTGTATATCATCTGTTTGGTCAATTAACAAATTATTGACTAAATTAATTTATGCTGTTAAACTTAATTACATATTAGGTGTAAGAATGATTTTAGTGAGTAGAAAGAAAACTATAATCAGTAAGTAGGTACACGGTCAGCGCGTCGCCGCTACGGAATACGTAGTCAATACAAAAGACTTCAACGCGCTGGTACATAAACGAAATTTTTATTATAACAGGTTTTTAAAAAACAAAATATGTTTATTCATGAAGATATAATACTATTTTTTGGTTTATCCTTATCCTTATTTATTTGTCCTGATAAATAATAAATAGCTCATTGGGCAGTCATCTATGATTAAATTTTATGCGTGAGAAATTGTTACTCATATCAGCATATGCCATCTTTACTTGTCTACATTTTTCTACAATAAATTATAGATGCTAGATTACATACAGATCATCCATATACAGAGGTACCGAAAAGTTGAACGCCAGGGCAACATCTGCCAAATTTTGCTTGTCATATATTTTCCGTTACGTGTAAATACTTATTGTACGCATACTGATTACCATACTTATGTAATTAGTGATTTTATAATTACAGCTAACTTATGTGTAAATAACTACAAAATGCAATACCGATCCTTGATTATAGTAAAATTGGGAGATATTTCGCGTGATTAACGAGGCTGAGAAGCAATAGCTAGCAAATGTAACAAAAACTATAATACATAAAAAATAAATATTTGTATTTTTTTCCGAAAAATTGGTTTAATCTATCACTGTAACAATATACTAAAACCTTAAATAGCACTATCGAAGATTTATATACTGTGATTAGGCCCTATCAGAGGTCTATAGGTTCAATATAAATGAGTGTTTACCGTATGGCCGGTGCGTGTGGTAATATAATGACAGCTAAATTTGTACCGGTTTTTTAATAATATGTAATATGTACAGTCAGCAAAACTGCTACATCATAAATTATATGACAACCCAAAGATATTACAAAATACCGATTTTTATTTGTATAATAGCTGGCTTATCATATTTTATCTAGAAACCCTACGGATGAAACAGATAATCCTATTACTAACCATTTTATTTTATTTACTTTAATAATTTATTTTTGTCGTATATAAACAAAATCTTTACAATAATTAAATTGAATTATCATTTTGACAAAAAATAATATTGATTAGGTCATTAAATTAACCCGTTTACAAGTAACATTAAGGATACGTAATTCATAAACGAAGTTATAAAATAAGACTTTGTTAGGTAGTAATTTTGATCATTCTTCATACGCCATGACTTTTCTAAATGACTTAAGGAGGACTTAGACGAAATACAATAAAAAAATAACATTTAAGACAGTAAAGCATTACTTTATCTAATTTTACTATCTTCTTTTATTCCTGACGGTACTTTTCTTCGAAGATATTTAAATAATCGAGAAGTTTTCGTTGTGACTTTAAAACCCAGGAATTTCGTCATTCATTTAACTGAAAAATTTATGGTAAGTTCTCGAATACTACCGATGTCTTTACTGCTTATAATCTGAGCATGAGAGTAGTTTTCCATTAGTAGTCAAATCAATTTGACTAGTAGTAATATATTACATCAGTCTATTTTAAAGTAAGTACTTCATAATCATGCATCATTAGTAATGACTGCCAGATACCGAATAGGCTCAACACCGGTGGGTCTAACAGGAAATGTTGTAGGTGTTACTATTTTCTTTTTAATTATCTTACTGTAAATAAATAATGAAAAAAATACATTAAATAAGGCTGTTTCCTGAACAATTGCTAATAGAGAAGGACATGGGCAGATTTTAGTTTGCGAGTCAACATAGTGTTCCGAGCAATTTAATGTAGATTTTTTTTCTATTATTTCTTATTTGTATTTCAACAATATTTACTCAACATTCCTTTGAGTTTTGTACATAATTAGCTTGATGAGGTCTATAATGTATAATTATATTTAAAAGATAAAATAACTTCAATAACACAAGACAAATTTTTTGATGTTAGTCTGACCTATGACTAGGTATAACAGGTGAAACTACAAGTCTAAAACATACATGTGTTTTAAAAATTCCGGTGAGTTATTGTAGTGGAGGTCGTTGAGAAGCGCCCCGACCGGTCAACTCGGCGACCGACACACGGACTTTCTTTTCCGTAAACCCTACCTTTGCGACCAACCCGACCCGCCGCAAACACCAATAAAGATGATTTCAACTCGATTTTAAGCAAATATTTCATTCACATTACATAAATTTAGTCTAATGTTTGAGGGAAAGTTTAAGACAAAATATTTAAGAAAGTATGAGAAAGCCGTAGGTAATCTTAAGGGTAATTTAAGTACAAAAAAATTAAATAGGCACCTTGTCAGTAAATAAAGCCTTTATGCTTCATATTGGTATTCTTAGAAAATTCCTTACAAAAGCTATAAAAACCAACTATAGTTAATGAATCATTTGTAACGTCACTCAACGATTTATAATTGACAACACTTTCAATAAGTACCTTCTGAATAAAGACACTAGCAAGTACTTGCGGACGTTGATTATTTTAATGAACGGAACTTTTAATGAAAGGAATGTAGGAACAAACTTAACTAAGTATTATACAATTTTCATTGGGTGTATTATTACTGGGGATCACAAAGCAACTTTAAAAGTTCTTTTGTAATAGTATCTAATGAAACTGTTGCTTAATCTGATGGTAGGTGGGTTCACAGAGGTCAGTTATGTGACGAACGAATTAGTAGCATTTAACGAGCCGAGCCTACGACTCCGTCAATGTCATTAATATTAAAAGTTCCATAAATCATAAATAGTTATCAGTAAATGTTATTGTTGGTTACAATGCAATATCCTCCTCATCAATTTGTAGAGGTATTTTTAACGTAATAATGAAAACGCAATAGACATTCCACTTTAATCTAAACAACCAAAAAATTCACTCAGTACTTGGGGCGAAATATCGTTAATATCCATATCAAGGAAATTGTCCAAGGATCTGTTATGCAGCCCATGCAGCCAAAACACAAAGAATTCTTCCTACTGCGATGTGGTAAATGTAATATAATATAATAATATTTCATCATTAAAATATTACATAGCTAACTACAAGATGCTGCCAATTGATGAATAAATTCTTTATACTCGTATCTCTCGTCGTAAAATTGCATAATGATTAACTGCCGCCAACAATGACTGATAGGGACAGATTTAAGAAAAGATGACACGCCTTGAGGCAACAGTTTTTACTGCTTTATGGCATTTCGTCGTTTTAAGGCTTTCTCCAAAAGTCATTTACATACATACTTACGCATGGTTTTGTTTGCTTAAAATTTCACCGTTTACTAATAGCAAAGCCCACACAAAGACAGCAGCGGTTCGAGGAGTCAAAGAGATTAGTTTAATTACTTTAAAGTGATTATGTTAGTTAAGACTAATGGCTATATAAGCTAAGTATAACTAGTACTCTAGTATAGTTTGATTCCTAGCTTAAATCAGTATTTATGTCAAAAACGTGTGTTTATATTTTATTTCTTGAAAGTTACTTACATATTAGAGATACCTACTTTGTATACATATCCACTATCAGGGCCGTAGGGAATCTTAGCATGTCTGAATAAGTGTTTTGATATCACTAAAGCATGATAATGTAAACGATAGATCATAATAAAGCAAAAAACCACAGAAGGTGATTTTCTCATAACACTATGAGATTTTGTATTTAAAACACGAATAAGTATTTACATAATATGTTCTTGTAGGTGACAAATGTGAGAGTAACGGCTGCTTAGCCAGCTAATATTTGTAAGTATATTTATTGCCTTTACGGTTTTGAGTTATAGTGTGAATATTTTTTTTATGAAATATTCCTAAATATTATATTACTGTGTGAGATATGCAACAGCAAGTATTTGACGACGACATCGACACAGTGACATCTTTTATCGACTCGTCCACATTACATCATTCGCGTTGTGTAATTGGATACATTGCTGGGTGTGTTGGAAATTATATTCTTTTCGCTTCTACTATTTTTTATCCTTGGCGGGCTTAACCTGAACAAGCGTGCGAATTTTATTAATAAATAATTAATTACAAGATTACACATCTCACAAATAGAACGTGGAAGGTGGAAATTTTATAAATTACATATAAATATATAATTAGTTATCAGAAGAGCTAACATTCTGATTAGCATAATAAATAATAGTGATAATTAAATATACGTTTACGATATGTAAAGGTATAATATATATATATTGAATTAATTCATAACCATTCTCAACCCACGGGAATATTTTCCAATCATGTGAATTTCCTTGTATTGTTTTAACTCATACATCAGTAGGTACTAGACTGGAAACTACCGCTGTATAGGAAACCAAGATATAATTCTTACACATGTCGAAGGTATTTTTTTGCTGAAGAAAATTATGCACCGCTGCACATATAACTTAAGAATTAGAGGTTCGTACGAATTTTAAATCTAGTTCCTCCATACGGAGCGAAAGACTTCCAAACAACTCACTAGGTTGCTGTCATATCAAAGTTAATCAGAATTAAAAAATCTGTTTTGAATAGGCCACTAATCAGCTTTTTTATTACAATAATTATATCTGATCGTACATAAAATCATCGTATCTCATGAGTTTATGGTAGCCCCAAATAAAATCGAGTCAGAATGATGTGAGATAAGTAGGAAGATGAGCGGGACTGGATGCTTGTTGTTACGTAATGGGCCACACAGCCAGACAGTCGTAGTCCGGAACAGAGTAGGGTTACCATAACCACACATCAATCGTCAGATTGTCGATACGGTTGTAATATTTTCGTGATCTATGACGTCAAATTTACCCCACAGAAAAAATATATAAATATTACATTTTTAGTAGGAGTTCTTAAGGTGTGAAATTATTCATTTAATATTTGAACTTTCAATTGCCTCTCCTGTAAAATTCGGTGATAATATTCTCCTACGTTTTTTTGACTGTAATATAACAGAATGCTTATAGAACAAAAGGCGGCTTGACTTCCTCCCCTTCTCTTCACACGTTCAGTAGATTTTTCACTGTAATTTTTTTACATGCCACATTCATTAATGCTGACAGTCAGAAGTCCGGATATATCGGAACAAATGGTAACTGTAGCCGGGAGACCGATGGACTCCGGAATGCATTGCACAATAACGCCCCGGTTCAGGGACAATTACTTTTACTGTTTACGATTTGAATACGATTACCTACTGAGATTTTCATCATTCACAATATTAATTTAAGTCTCACATTTTTGCATTCATCAGGCGCTGAATGAATATAATCAACACTTAAATCTTTATTAAAATGATTTGTAATTCCATCTTACTCATTTCAAGTCTGCATTTAAAACGAGGTGTCGAAACATGTTTTTAAGATTTTAATGAAGGCGAGCATTGTTTTCGAAACTTAATTTGACATTTTCTTTATCTATTTATCGTGTCTTGTATGTTTAATTACTGTATTTTTTTATTTTGATGTTGATAAGACAAGTAAGTATTTGTTATCGACGTTATTGTATATTTTGTTAGTTCATGTATAATATCAATGATACTTTATACTATACAAGTAGACACGTCTTATAAACCACCGAATGTAGTGTTCTGTGCTATATTTAGTGCGTCCTCATTGTCTCTACAACAATTAAATTTTTGCCGTTTCATTTATACCGAAAAGGAAAAATGACCCAATAGGGTCGTTGTTTTGGTAATATCTGTAATACTTTTTTATTACTAAAGTTTAATTTGAAACCCAAAGCTGATAAGAAAAATCCCGGAAAGCATACATGAATTGTATAATTCATTAACACATTGCGTTTGTGAATTTTATCGTTTGTTGTTTGTTTCTGAAACATTATCAAACATCGCTTTCAATTCAAGTTCAAGGGAACAGTTGTAGAATGCTAGTGATAATGTAATTATGAACTCTTTTTTATTTGTAACGTATTGCACGTACTCGTACTTACACTATTGATTAAAGAAGATTCTATAATTATAGGCAGAGACATAATAGTAATGCTTTGTTGTAAATAATTTGTAGACCGTATGTTACAAAATGGACAATTTTATCGTTCTAAATTAAAGTTATGTAGATACTAAAATATCGAGAACTTAAATGAAATAAACTTCGTTTTTAAGTGGTTCGTTAATGTCACTTAATTTTATTTTCTTTATTAAAACTATCGTGACATATTTAATAAATACAATTATAATAATATCTTAATTCTAAATTATGATTTTTCTATGTAAGTAGTACTTACGTGCTCCCTTATTAAATTAAACAAAATATGCATTCTTTATTATAATCTCAAAATAGTGTAAGTGCAAAAAAATTGTTATGAGAAATTAATATGACAATAGAAATGTCTCTTTAATTCGTAAATGTTTAGTGTTTTACTTATTTGTGGTTTTTACGTTCTATTTATTTATTACAATCCTTAGTTTAAATTGTGGTTAACATCTCGATGCAACGTTTAAATTATAAAGACTATTTCTGCTAGACAATACCAATTACAAGTAACTATTATACTCGTAAATGTAAAACTATACTAGTGTCTATATAATTTTATCGGTTAAATAGTTTTCATCGTTCAGTTTTACAAGAATCTAGGAATTATTTACAAAAAATATGTACAGTTACAAATATAGAGTAGGAACCTCTGTACAGTTTTAAGGTTCATTTAATAAAATTGATTCAAAGGTTTCTAATACAAGTGAGTAAATTACTTACTTATTTGTATGTGTCACGAAATATGTTGAAATTTTAGCTAGAGGGTACATTTATGACAGAAGACATACATTTGTAAATTGCTTGCAAAATACTTATAGAAATGTTTCGTTGTATGCAACGACGACATAGCCCAATGCATGTGAAAACTGTACAGGATCGTGACATACATTTTGCACAAGGTACTTTCGAGCAATAGCTACATTGTGAGGATGTGGTAAACGTGGTAAAATTACTTATTATGTACCTTACTTTTTAATATTCTATGTGCTGTAGCTGTAGTGATAAATATCTTTATCGGTTTATACATTTTAACATAGCAAACGAGCTCGTCTCCCAGCTGGGAGAGCCACCAACCCCTGCCGCCCATGGACATCGTAACAAACTTCGTGTACGACTAAGACAGGCGCTGTTAAATAGTTAATAGGTTCTTTTAGTGATAGATGTTAGTGGGAATATTAGTTATTGTTAATTCGTTAGTTCCCCACACTAACGAACTTTTTGTACATTTCCGCATTGTGAAAATGAAATGCCTGAAAATAATTTAATGTACAAAGATTTAAGATAGCTTATATTGTCAGTTTGCGAGTTAGATGTGTGTGCTGGAGAGAGGTGCGACATATAGCAGTCGCGCGAGGTTGTTCCTGGCGTAGCGGCCGCGCTGCGGGGCACCGTGGCCCGGCCTGCCCCACAGTGAGGCCCACGTCGCGTGGTGACGCCGAACACTCTCCGCGGAGTCACGGCGACTCTCCTGCGCAATATCATTAATAGGTCAAAAAAATTACGAGTCGCGCCGACTACCCTAGGCGTATGGGTAAAATGGGTAAAAAATTAATGGGTAACAAAAATTGGGAGTCACGGCGACAATCCTGCGCAATATCATTAATAGGTCAGAATTTGTATCCATAACAAGTAGTGCTATATAGTTAAGATTACCTAATAAATGTTTGTTAACTATATATTTCATGGAATATCGTACCTCGTGCTGTTCACATTTAACACGTATCTGATGTTTCAGTGCTCGTAAATGATCAGCATCTAGAAGTTCGCGCCATCTGACAAAATAAAAAGCTTACAATATTAATATCTATAACAAGAACTTAAAAACAAGTAATACCGCATCGTTAATATTCAAACTCTCCATTAACGATTAGAAACGAACAATGCCTTGACATGGGGTTAAATGAAATATTTGTGTATTCTAAGTAGTCTTTTAAATGTATGTACGAGCTAGAATGTAAGACAAATAGTCAAGTCAACCTTGAAATGATAACAATAAATAACCTTGGATAAATTTCTTATTTATCATCTCATTACCTTAAACTAATATTTTAACGATGCGCAAGCGCACGGAGGTAAAACATTTTAAAGTAAAAAATTAATGATAATGGTTGTCGCCTACTCGACCGTGACAGGTCCATGTAACGCAACTAAAATAATTTATTGTCGTGACTAGCGTATAATGAAATTAATTTCGTTTTCATAATTTACGACTTATTGCACAGAATATCTAAAAGTTACACCATCTAAATTAATATCACTTATTTGTACAAAAATTCTTAGGTAAGTACAATTTACCGTTAAAACAGTTTTTTCATAGAATCAAAGACAGCTTCGCACTTCGTTAAACAAAGGCCATTTATATATTTTGACACAGATGAGATAAAGATCTTCACGATCCACCTTCTAATATCGAATACCATTCAGATAACTATACCAAATTCAAACAAAGAGTGAAGTAACATACACATAATGGATGATGAATTTAGCCGAGATATATCTAAAAACTATAAGTTGAGCAAGTGGAAATCAAACTTTAACAAGTAGTTATCCAAATAAAATCCACTTTCAATAAAAAAATATTAACTACATAGAACAAATATCTACTTATTCAAATTTCGTACTTGTTAGTTGTATGAATAAAGTTATAATACACAAAAGATTTGGCTCACGAGCTATTGAAATACAAAGAGTGCTTATTTAGATTCGGTAAGGTTACTACCGTGACCCCAGATTTTAGTATTTCTACCATCTATTCTATTCTACTCTACACTAATAATAAAACAGTATTAAGCGTAATTTTTGTACATTGAATGTACATACTTATATTATTTTTTTAATGTTAATTGGCTTCATTATCGTATTGTCTGTCTGTTCGGGTATTATACTCGTACATAAACTACTAGACCGGTTTAGATGATACTGGCAATTTTGTAGCCTACCTAATGGGGCCTGATTTATTATAATACTTTTAATCCTGGGAAACGTATTTGTTCTCGCGGGATAACAGGTAAAAGGTGTATCTAAGCAAAGCGAGGGCGGGCAACTAGTTTACATACAAGTCTCAAAATGATTGCCAAATAGTGGGCGTTGTAAGTATCGGAGTCATTGCTTGACAAAGGACAATATTAAGTAGGTATTATTTATTGTGTGTACATACTGACAAGACTGCTCCGGCGGACGCGTGACGTCACTAGATGGTAAGGTTCGGGCCCCTACACGCCGCCGCCGCGCAAGAAGTGGCACAAGCTCTATACCACCCGTCAATCTTAAAATTGTTTCCTCCGGCGTTAATTTCTTTTCTTTTATGTCGTTATACTCAACATTGTTAGCGTCTTCTTCTACAACTAGTCTTCGTACACGATCTCCGTTCGATAACCTTTTAATAAAATTACTTTTTTTAGGCCCACGTTTCGATTTGGTAGTGCTGCCGTTTGTTGTTGTAATATTTTGGTTCTCAATGTTGTTACGTTCCTTCTGTTTTCCAGTCTTTTCTGTAGAATTGTTTGAATAATAAGGAATTTCAGGGAGTTTATCATTGGCTGATTTAATGTATTTGACGTTTTCTTTATCAACGGGGTCATTTTTGGGACCATCATCAATCTTTACTCTAGGCAAAGTTACCGAGGATCTCTTGTAGAGCCTGTGTTCGCCTTTGATTTTGTCGAAGATTTCATTATCGGTCCAACCCTACAAACAACAAGTTAAGTTTAATAATCTATTTGTATAATTTACGTGGATTATTTAACTTTTAGTTGTTTCATGACAGATACCATAGACTTGGAAAAATTGAGTCCTATGTCTCGAGGATTTCTCCAAGTTGTCCCGCCCGGGCCTGGCTTACCCCACGGCCCTTCCATTCTTTGCTGAAAAGTCATAAATAAATTAATTCACTACCTAACTTAACTTTGAATTAATAAATCGATAACCAATCACTAGGATCTCGGTATAGGTACGGTGAGACTTAAAATAATTTTCTAGGGTTTATACATCAAATATGTTACACAAATTATAAAAATATAACTAGATCACATAGAAATATTTCAACGCAAAACTTGTTCTCTAATCTGAAATGCTGTTTTAACAAATTGTGATTTCAAGTAATATTACCATTTTGCGCTCGTATTCCAAATCTCGCTTTATTTCATCTTTAATCGCTTTTTTTCTTTTATTAACCATGTCATCTGTAACATAAAACTCGCCAAAATGTAAGTACACTAAATGAGAGCAATCGCTCAATTTTGTACGGGAAATAATTATTTATATTTAGCGACTTATACTAAGAAGGAAATAAATAAATGTAACCTAGGATCTGCTTGTACATCTGTTGCTGGCATGGTGTCTGTTTGTATCGTATGTCGTTGTCGACGGTTCGGCGCAGGATTTCTGAGTAGCAGAGCTGTGGGTCTTCTCGCAGTCGTACCGGGGTGTGCCGACGACGTGGGGACGACCAGTTCCGACATGGCTCGTGTGCGGCGACACCCTAACCCGAAACAACACTTTACTTGAGAACTTAGAGTATTGTAAAAATATAATATACATACGTTGGTATTAAGATACCTACTACCTACATACTCTAAGGAGTAGTCCAAGCTTGTTGCGTTTAAAAACGCTTAGCCAAGTTATTGTGCATATTATGAACTAATTTAAAATTACGAGTGACGCAAATACAGCATTCGACTTCTAGGATTAAAATTATTTTAGCAGATTACCAATGCCTTTAGATAAAATCATTATCGCTCTAGCTCGATCGCTTGTAAGTTTACTACTGAGTAACACAGTTATTGAAAAAGTTTAAAGGCAGTTAGACATATAACTAACTAAAGCTATACAGCTGCAAAAGACATAAAGAATCTGATAGATTCAAGTTTGTACAATAGTATACTCAAGGTGAAGTCCTCTTAAATTACTAGATACTTAAATTGATTTCCATGAAAACCATTAGAATAAGTTTATGACAGACCAACAGCACTTATTATAATTATTAGCTCCGTAAAATCCACCATAACTGAGTAATTAGGAGCCTTTTGTGAAAGCATCGACGCATTGTAATGTAAAGCACGTATACACTAGTCATCCATCTGTTTACCGGAGAACACCAAAGACTTACGTAAGACTTTCTAAGTAACACACGTAAAGACGGATCTGATGTTACTTTTTAATAACTATGTATAGGTAGGATATACATAGTATCCCAGCTTTTTTAAACAAACTAACACTTGAAATATGGAGCACGGATCTGACGAAATAATGAGGAAAAATTTTAAAACAGGTAAGCGGCAATAAATAAAGGTACAACTCATACTCACTCCGCAACTATGGATAAGGTTATTAGCACACTTTTTAATCATTCCTTTACGTTTCGTCATCGGCAGTGTGGTCCCGCCTTAATAGCACATAACTGGTTTGACCCTTTACCTTATATAGATTTATTACCACTAACATATTGGCCAAGTATTAAGCATCTGCTGACTTGAGCTTACTGGTATGTAATGTTTAATATTCTGATTCAGTTTCCGGTAAAGTTTATGAATGGTAATTAAAATAATATTATCTCTAACGCTACACTTCTATTACAATTCATATTTATTAAGACGGTTATTAGAGCATCAACTTACGTCAGTATTCTCTACCCGATAATTAAATTTTACTTATTGAATAATTTTGCCATTCAGAATGCACCGTAATAGGTTTTTAATTATCTTTTCGGAATCTAGCATAGTAATTTAGACTACCCGAAAATATCTCACTAAATAACCACCAACACTTTGTTAAAAAAGTAGATATAGATATAGAATAGGCGTTTTGTTATAGGTTAAGTGTTTCACTTATAGAAATGAATGAATGTTGAATGAGGTAAGTAGGACTACCTATAGACTGTATCTAAAATAGAAGTCGCCGGCGGATCCGCCCGCGTAATTTTCCCGTTTTTGGAATATTTTATTTTGCTGCTCCTCTCCTATTTATCATAGCGTGATGTTATATAGCCTATAAGTTTCCTCGATAAATGGACTATCTAATGCTAAAAGAATTTTTCAAATCGGTCCAGTAGTTCCTGAGTTAAGCGCGTTCAAACAAACAAACAAACAAACAAACAAACAAACAAACAAACAAACAAACAAACAAACAAACTCTTCATCAGCTTTATATATTAGTATAGATATATCACACATAATGCGGTATCGTGATGCAACTTGGCATCCGCAAAAGTAGGTACGCTTTATGCATTTGAATATTTAAATGTAATTTTTAGTCAATAATGTGTGTCAAAAACCCTGCCTTCTTTAATTACTTTTTTGACCGTCTATAGTATATTTTTTTCCCTGTGTGCATACTTCGTAAAGTGAACTATAAAAAATAAATAACTTAATAATAAATACAATAAAAAACCAAATGGCAGAACCACCATGTTCTTATCATTCATTCATGTCTGTATCGACATGTTAGCAAAAAACAATGATATGCGTATTTGTAACAGACAATTAGCTTTAGCATTGCAGAGCTTCAATTGCCGTTTTAGTTTCGACTATGCTAAGTGTTAATGTAGGTATTTAAGTTTACCCTTAGTTCGTCTTCTGGGTAAATGCCAGTAGAGCGCAGGTCAGAGAAACGTACTCCGCGCGGGTTGGGCGCGCCACCGCCCGCGCGTCCCCACGGCTCATACGATGCCAGCTCTTCACGGAACTGATGAATTGTATTGTAATTAATGTACTGAGACTAAATTACTAACAGTAGGATCGACTAGATATGGACTAACAATCTGAAGTAAGCAGGATGTCCGCTCGATTCAGAAGGCTCATGCGAAAGTTAGGAAAAGCGTATGTTGAGCTATTAATATCCATAGGATTATTTATGCTCGTTAAGTCGTTAACTGTAAAAAAGATAACATCATATTTAAATCTATTAATTTATTCCAAAATATATTTTTGAAGGGTCATTAATTAATATCTCGATTATTATGATGATTTATTGAATAGGATATCGTTCATTTTAACAGATTTTAGAAATTAAACATTGGTCAGTGTTTATTGACGAGGTTGTCTGATAGGTGGGTATCGCAGAGTTATTTCTCCAAAGTCGCAACTACGTAGCAAGTGCTAACTTTCTCCAGTGCGATAAGCAAATACATAATTGACTGTTTATGTAATTTCCTATGAAACGCCTATGAAACTTTACCATAGTCATTAAAAAGGGATAACTTGAAAATGACGCACGACTCTACAGTTAAATTATGATTCATAAGTAAACTATTGACATGATTTTTCAAGATGTTATACGTATAGTTAACATTCAATTCGTCGCCCTCGTTTTCAAAAAAATTAGGACATAAAAATGCCTAATTCCTAATGCCAATATCTATCAGTCAATCTTTAAAATTGAACAGTGAAAAGGGTATGTAGGGGGTGCAAACTTTGATACATAATTATGTTAAAAAATAAGTACTTTTCTTCTGCGCCGAAGCGTACAGTACTGTATCTTGTAGTGAAGTATGTACCTGTCGTTGTTGCTCAATCTTGTCCCGCAGGCGCTGCTCGATTCGATCTCGAGCGAGCCGTTCGCCTTCCAGCCGCGTGCGTTCCGCCGCGCGTCGTTCGCGAGCTCGTCTACGCGCTGACCCTGACGTAGGAGCACTGAGTCTCCTGGTATATTGGAATTAAAGATAAATACAGCTTATATCCGCCCTTAATATTTTTGTAACGCACGATTCGGTGGTAGGGCATGCTAATAAGCTCGTAATATGCTCGTAATATATATTTAGTAATATTCTCAACCTTGTGGTTAAATAGCAGTCGCTAAGTCGTGTTAGAAGTTCTCAGATGGACAAATAAAAACATTAGACACTGGTTGTTGGTGGTTCACGAGCGCCGCCCAACTATTCGCACTGGGGCAACCAGTAACTATTGTCAACTCAAATTAAATATCCTTATAAAATTATGTGTGTTTCAAAATCCTACACTTAATTAAAGTTCAACTTTAAATGCAAAAAAGTACAACTGTATTGTTCAGTTTATTTGATAAAACATTTTGAGTTATTTAGAAAAAGTTGATTGTTTCTTGTTTCAAATCATTGAATACAATGCGTAATAGACTCTACTTTGATCTATTTAAGAAATTTCACTATTACCTACCTCCGCAGCCGCCGAGAGTGCAAAGCAAACATTTAGATTTCACTGTATTTACACTTTCTCGTCAATTTAATATTGACTACAAACAAACATTACTCAATGAAGAATGCTGAAATTTAATCTACGTTTGGTACACATGCGTATTGATTTGAAAGATATATTTTCAAGTCAGAACGTAACTGGGCGGATATTCGCCAACTACTGCGAACTTCTCATTGAAACAACCTACGATAAATCTTGTAAGCTGCGCGCTTCAGGAATTGTTTCCACTGCCAATCAAATTCTTGTTTGAAAACCATTCGGGTTTCGTATCCACAAAGCAAACTACTTTATAATAAGTTACGTACCTACAATAATTTCCACTAAATTCCCAAATTATTTCTATCTATAAATTATTTAAATATTGATTTAATAATCATGATTTTATACACTTAATATTATACACCTCTTCTATGTTATTTCTTAATATTCCCATTCCCCACACATTTTGATACGTATGTTCATGTTACTGGTTACGTCAGTAATAAACGGCTTGCCCGAGTCTATTAGCGATGAGCTACGTATTCGAAAAGCTTTTAGCAATTCATCATTAGTGCTAGTAAAGCTTCTTCAGAAGTTCACTTCACAGTAGGTGCTTTTTAAAAGCAGATTCATGTTCATGATTGCAGGTAGTAGAGATGGTTTTTAAAGTAATTAATTCAGTCAGGTATTGCAAAAAGGCAATATGTGAAATAATGATTCCATGAAACAATGGGCCTGGTATCTTGGAAACATTTGCATTAAAATTCGCAATAAAAGAAAGCGTACCTACACTCAATGCGAAATTACCATAAGGCGATATCACTTTTTGTTACGAATATTCATTTCGATCTAATGTTGGTCGTAGGTACTCGTAAATTCATATGTACGTAAATCAGGTACTTATGCAAAGTACCTACTTTTACGTTTTCTTCTGAAACCCATAGATACATCTACTCGTAGCTAAGGTAGGTAGGTACATTATATTGATTCAATCTTTTAAAGGACGGTTATCGAACGATAATTCTATTTGTCAATAATTCATCATTCTTGCTAATGGAAATTGTTGGCAGTCATGATGAGAGGGTTTTTAGTTTAGGTTAAATAAATAGAAGCGTTGGCAATATCTTACTCAAATAAGTATATCAAGGGAAAAGCTGTCGTACCTACATATCAGTTTGATTGAAACATGTTATTGAATCGACTTTATTGTGATTGCACTAGATATTTGAAGTCATTACATTATCTAAATTATTTTGCTAATACCAACCTTATGTCTTCGCAATAAGATCCTATATAACTGTAGCGTCGTTGGCAGAATTGGAGCGCCCTACTTTTACAGTCTGAATTCCATGTCATTTTTCAGTGGCATTTCGTTCGTCCTGTCGGTGCCGGGCGCGGGACGATCGATTGCCGCAAGCACGAAAATTTGTATTGCATTTATACGATATGAATATGGGCATAAATATATCTACTTTCATCGTCTGAAAAGCATTTATTCGAATAAGCTGATTACTTGCTTATTACAAAAGGTCAAAAACTAATAGTCCGTCCCTCATATTAATCCTCCTTGAAGTTTGTAACGATATCCAATGGCGGCAGGGGATGGTGAAATTGCACGCTGAGGTTCTATTCTCCAACCATAAAAAAAATGTATAAAGCTATATTCATTGGTAGACACTTGCACAGAAGTTAGCTTGGACTTAAGTGCCTTAAGTTTCTAACCAGCAATTATATCGTTATTAAACTGCTCATATTATATAATTATACCGATGAGAGTTGTTACAGGATCAAAATATTGCCTTTAATATTTTTCTTATAAAAATTAAATATCCTAAAAAGACGTAAACTTATTTTAAACTGCATGTATTGCATAGTAATCGCTAGTTCAAGTGTAGTTCGAATACCTAATTGCTAAATAGTAATAACTCAGGTATTAAGTTATTCAAAATAATAATAAATAAATAAAAAATCTTTTCTTCCTTGCCTATTTCTCTCCTATAGACCTGCGATATTCAAACTTATAGTCGGAAACTAACTTCTATTATAACATGGTCAGTCTACTTGTAACGAGTAACTTACACCCGGTTTCCGAAAGTGCAATCAATTTTAATTTACGAATAATCTCTTGTTAATTAATATTTCATGGGTTGTAACGCATAAAACATCCTTGACTTCGATTTTTAATTATTTCTCATTACTGGTTAACTGAGTTGTAGTTACAAAGATCTAGAATTAAGTTTCGATCAAATCGAGTTGTCGATTTTAAAACCTTATACCTTTAGACTCCACAACGCAATCGATGATGAAATAGTGAAATGGCGTGCCACTTACAATCCACTTTTATCTGGTTCAGGGTGAAAGGAATACTTCGGGGTATTTAAAAAGGTTTCCATTATCAGGGCCGTCTTTACCCGGGGGTGCAAGGGGTGCAATTCAGTAACTAATGTTTATAAAATTATTCATGATTTAGCATTTTACAAAGTAATAGTATTTACAAACAATACGAACTACGTATATGACTACATACATATAAATAAAATTCATTTGACTCCCATTGTATAACATTAAATGTACACGAAACATTTAAATCCATGTCATCTCATGAAGATTGATGTAATGTCTAAAATAGTGATTGCATTCCATGTTTGCATACAATAATAGCTCTTATAATTCCTACAATGAATTGTAAACTTTTTAATTGAATAACATTTTTTATAATAATTATTAACGCCATCATGAAATACGCAGTTTCTGCCATTACGTCAACCGACACGTATCTTAATTATGACTAAAAATGTGTTAAATAACAACAATTCCGAAATATCATTTTAAAAATACTGCGCCCTTGGTGCACTTCTCATTACATAATAGATACTCTGACCATACAAATATTTATTAGCACTGTATAATATTTCATTCCTCTATTTACAATTACAATTAACTAATTCTATAGAATTTATATATGTACTTTTAGAGTTCTTATCGGCCATAATTTTTTGCCTAAATATTATTGTGCAGCTTCGTACAAAACTAAACATTTAATACTATAAGAATATATATATACACTTGTAGCATGTTACGTGTATACTAAAGAAATTGAGGTAATTGGTTTTGAAGATAACACACGGGTAACTTATCCAATGACTCGCAGTATTTACACAGCATGGTGAACAGGGGCCATACAATTATTACTTAAGCTACTATTTTGCCTATTTCACTGTAAGTTAAACCTTTGCTTAGTTAAACTGACAGGGGAAGAGTGTTATTCCTCAACGCTGCTTAGGTAATATGTGCATGGTCCACAGCACACAAGAACGAAACGTTTGATATAATTAGACGACAGACCGACGGACGCAAGGTGTTTCACCAGGTACACTAGACACTATACCTACATGGAAACATTGCACATTAAACAGAAGAACGAACAAAACGCGCGTATTACAACACGCCCTATATACAATCAAATAAAATAGCCTATTCCGCCCAAAACTAAACGGTTACTACGTAGACAGTTGAGCACATATAGTACACGTATGTATGTACAGCGGTATTTGGTAACGAGTAGTCACATAACGCTTAAACTATAGCAACAAGCTTCGTTACGATCGTAGACAGTTCACGGTGTTCACGTACTTCAACGAAACTTAACATAAATCAGGTCACACAAGTGAAAAGGAATACATACTGTTACAGAAATATACATAAGCTTCGTACACAACATAAATAGACTAAGAAGTCGCGTCGTCGAATCTACTTACATGACGCGACACGACTCGACTACGGGTCGAAATATATAAAATCCGGGCAAATGATTTAACTCCTCGCAAATTATCTACGATATCCTTAAGTATCGTCGCGTACGTCACAATGTTCGCACACACACAAGTCTTCCATCACTGGCGAAATCACGAACACACACACATCGAGGATGACGTTACTACCGCCTTTGCAAAAAAGGCATCCAAAATTCTTGTAACTGTCGGTCGGGCCTTTAGTCAGATAAAGGTCGCACACGACACGTCAGAATATCAACGAATTCGGAGTACTTAGAGGTGAATATGTAGTATACCCACATATGGACATAAAAGTATTCCAAAATTCGCGTTCTCAAGTCGGGTTGTAGAAACCCGTTAGAACCGTGGATGCCTTTCTATGGGGTCGCGTGTGTCGTTGATCGACGGAGCAATAACACATCGTACCGACGTCGTGTCGACGACATATTAATCGTACGTAGTCGGCACGACGTGGCTCTATTCGACCGCAACCGTCGCTAGTATGACATTAGTTCGTGGCACGCGCGTCAGAGCGCGCGTTGTCCTTTGGTTCCCTCTATATTATAATGCACTGGACCAGCTAGCTTAACAATATTACTTTATTCGCCGCCGAGTTAATTATTACAATGCCGTTTAGACCTCTTCATAGTTTAGTATCCTTATATAGCCGCTATTGCGCCGCGTTATTCAAATAACATCATTTAAACGCGTTTTTAAGCCACCGCTGTCGTTATATTTATATTTTCACCAACGGCTTTTCTGATATATTCATTCCATTCTTTCGGCATTTCATGAACGTCACAATGCTTACTAGTAGTCTGTGTTGTAGGTCAACGACCTTTATACTCTTCACACACGTTAAACGACCACTATCGAAAACCATTTAACACATGTATAGCTAGTGCAGTTTCCATTTAGTATCTGATAAATACTAACCCTAAACTTAGAGTGGCGACGAGGTCCATTAGATACTTTCCGGCGATAATTTCATATACACCATTCAATCTTATATATTATATCTTCGTCGTAACACGAGCCAGTCCAGTGCATTCGTTGGATAGTACAGTAGTACATAGTAAAATAGTACAATTACTACTTGATTCTGTTGAGTACGAGGTCGGTGGTGACTACGAGGCCTTTTTGGTAGGGCGAGTCCGCGAGGTCGGCGGCGAGTCTGGCGGCCTCCAGCCCGTGCTTGCGCGCCAGGAACCTCGTCTGCTCGAGACCGCGGGACTTGTGGACCAACTCGAAGGCCTTCTCCACGTCACCGGCCTCCTGGAACCGCCTCATTATCATCGGGTTCAGTTCTGGGTACTGCAAAGAAATAAAAATTATTATTATTCATATATTTATTAGTATATATTGTTTGCAAGCGTAAGTCTATGTTATTAGCGATCAAAATGATTTTACTTATTTTTGCACACAGCATAATATGGGGTAATATAATATGTATAGGGGGTATAGCAGAAATATAATCCATTCTCACTCGCACAATAAAGACAAACTAAATTAAGTACTATTATCAAACTGTTTAGGTTGTTCTGTATGCCAAAGAACATGACATACACATACGAGTACGTTCAAAAAGAAAAACAATACTCATCTTTAACTCGATCGAGAAAAAATCATTCTCAATCCAATACATTAAGGGCCTGTTTCAAAATCGTTGAGTAAAGTTCTAAGTAAGCTACTTTGAACTTATTTGTACGGTAAACCAGTAAATTGCGTTTCACAATTTCACTTTAATTGACGGATGATTGTGAAACGTATAGAGAGTTAACGGAAGGATTTACTCTCTGAGCAGCTTACTTTATAAATAATTTACTTATAGATTGTGAAACAGACCCTAAATCAAATAAATTACATATCTGTCCCA
>LGAG01000024.1:676866-726101 GCA_001278395.1 Lerema accius
CGGATGATTGTGAAACGTATAGGGAGTTAACGGAAGGATTTACTGAGTAGCTTACTTTATAAATAATTTACTTATAGATTGTGAAACAGACCCTAAATCAAATTAATTAAATATCTGTCCCATACCTTCTCACAAGCGAAGAGCACAGGCGCAGTGGCGAGCCCCAGTCTGAGGTCAGTAGCGGTTGGCTTGCCCATCGCCTGCGCCGACGACACGAAGTCCAGCAGGTCGTCCACCAGCTGGAACGACAGGCCCAGGTTGCGCCCGTACTGGTAGGCCAGCTCGCACGTGCTCTCGTCCGCGCCGCTCAGCAGCGCCGTCTGTCGGCAATTACGATTATTTTGTTTGTTGTACATTGAAAAGTATATAGTGAAAGTGGTTTTAATAAGACCTTGAATTGGTATAGGCGTTTTTTTGTTAACAAGTATACGAAATTTGTTTTTTTTTTTTGTAACATTTGGAGTCCCTTTTCTAAGTGAATTTTAATCAGAACCACACGATGTAGGTATAAAAAATTATATTCGAAATTCTTCAAGTCCTATTAACAACAATAATTTACTATTATAAATTTAGTTATTTATGATTCAGTAATTCGGTATTAGGTCAGAATATGTATTTGAAATTTACAAACATAGTTCACTGAACCCAATCGGTGATTCATAAATTTAGAAATTTACCCACCCAAATATTACAAACGATTCTTTATGGTAATCATGTCCAAATTTTATATCAATTCATGTTTAAAATTTTAGTTGAGACAGAATGTGAATTAGGAACGTCTTATACGACGTTTTAACATGCGGTAAGCCACGTGAGAATCAGCCTATTGATTTTAATACCAATTAACATAATTACATAGTTCGTCCTTTTTTATATAAATTTGTTGTCCGTGACCCGGCTAAGTTAAAACCTGAATGATGTAACCTGTCCTGCGATGGAATTTGCGTGGAAAGCGGTCGGTCGCACAAACGGATATGTATCAATGTGACTGATGAAACCAAACATATTAACCTTTGCATACATTAGTTTTATTTAGATTCAACTTACTGATGGTCCGGCACACCTGTGTCATGTTTAATACCTTTTAACGTGCCTCTTTCATTCTAATTATAAAGATAATTTACATAGCAACAAGCTACAATCACGCAAATAAGGTAAAGCAGCTATCAAAAGGATATTTATAGGTAACCATCTGTCCCCCTAAAGGTCCAAATAACTCGGACAGACCTAAGAAACCCACAACAATACTAAATTCAAATAACTGTACAACAGCTAATTCCTTTCTAAAACGTAAAAGTTTCAACCGTCATTTAACAGATGTCTCTACTGCACTTTAATTTAACAACTATAACCTTCGAACGGTAGTATCAACTAGATACTGTAGATTTTTTTTTAATTCTATCCAAAAATACAATCTTTAGACTTGAGTTCGTCGTTGGTATTGTTAATGAAAATTCGATTCATTATGAACTTTAACCATGACCGGAGAATAATTAACCGAAAACTAAAGCATTTAATACTCCCACAAATATTTATTGTATTTTTATTAATTAATCCTGTCGTTACGAACATATCATCAAAATAACTGTTTTACAAAAATATCAACATTTTCGATTCGCTACGGAAATATTTAGAAAGTAATAGTAGAGTTACATTTTTATGGATTGAAAACGATAGACACGAAATCCATAGAAAGTTAGTGAAATAGTGGATATTTACACTATAGAAATATAAATTACACACACTAACGACATGGTCTTACTTATAGCTATTGTCTTTTAATCCTCTTGTAAACTCATAACCCCGTGGTTTCCATCGATTATAGAACGTTGACCTAGTTAATCGATCGTGGTAGGTATCATAGCAAAAAAAAATTTGAGAATCTACGTGCTTAGAGAGAACATAAATTTTTTAGTCGTAATTATTATTGTTAGAATACAGTCGTTAAGCGACTTCGGAGGCCTTTGTGCGGCTTAAAAAAATCTCTTTTAATTGTGTTAACCATTTACCTCTTCATCAATCAGCATTGAAGCAATATGTTGTAGTACGAATATGTCCAGGCCTCCTCAGTTATGAGGATAGATCCGTGGTTTGTCGTGGACCATTAATAGATTGAGATCAGTTTTAATAATTCATCATCATTAAATTATTATTTAGAATATTGTAAGATCAGAAAA
Source organism: Lerema accius (assembly GCA_001278395.1). Lineage (NCBI taxonomy): Eukaryota > Metazoa > Arthropoda > Insecta > Lepidoptera > Hesperiidae > Lerema > Lerema accius. The sequence goes on from LGAG01000024.1 coordinate 679,044, forward strand.
TAACTATCCATAAATAGCCGTGAAAGTCGAAATAACACTCATCCGAAAGTAGCCGAGTACACTTACCGCTTTGACTGAATTGGCGATAAGCGAGGCCGTCTTCCTGTATGTTTTGGTGAGATAGTGCGCGAACCGTTCGTTTTCTGTTTCCTTGCTGCCCAATTGCATGAATTCTCCCTGGACCAAATCTGTCACCACCTGGAAAAAAACATCACCAATATGGTTATATTACTATACGTGCTATAGTACTATCATTCACTAGTGAAACTAATTAGGAACAAATTTCATTGCTAGTTTTGTTGAATTACTTATGTCTAAACAGTCTTGCCAATTTAGCAATGCTCAAATTGATAAAAAAGTTAGCCCTCTAAACAATATTAGCGATAAATTTGTCGACTAGCAGCGTTATTGAAAATCACCATTATTTAACCCTTCTGGAAAGCTTTTAAAAATCCTTACATAGCTTGCTCACAACGCCTTATAAGAAACCGCTGTACGAAGTTAGATGCTTCTAGACCAGAAACACGAATTCTTTCTTAATATGAATATTAATTTTATCTCCTATTGAGCGTTATTCACATTTAGCGACCTTTACCACTTGCCTTGAATTAAAATTCAAATTTTCAATCTTTTATTGCTGCACATAAATAACGATAAACAATGGATCCGGTGATTAACCCGTAAACGATATTATGTTATTCTTGGTACCGTCGAGTATCTATGTTGTAAGACGCGTAATAATAACTGAGTAAAGGAAGCTAAGGCATTTATTTACAATCTGATCGGAAGATCTAACGGAAATTATGATAATTCAGTACTTCAGTTTACGGAATACATTTCATAAATATACAAAGTATACTCACATAATAATGGACATTCAGAGTAAACCTACATAAACTAAAAAACATAATTATACTCTATAGGGAATAAAGGCTCTCACTTCTATCGTAAAACAAATATTCCACAAAAAGTAATAACCCACTTTTAACCTCAATTGAACATTACGTAAACAGTATCCTTACGTTAATAGTACGAAATTAGTTGCTGAAACTTTGTTATGATTTATTGAACATTGGATTACAATGTTGTTCTTTGAAATTTCGCGATCTATAGTAATACATTTATATTCTAAGGGCAGGCGCAAACGTCCGGAATTCGGATCAGGAATCAGATTCTGAATTCTATGAAGCTGGCGCAAACTTACAGAATGCGATTTTGTATTACACTGACAGTAGGGGAAAGCGGAGTAAAAAGATCCAGGGATAAATTGCGTCAACGCGAACACCATAAAAGAAAAAGACTTTTAGCTGGCTTTTTCAACCCCGCTCTCCTCAACTGAAAATTCAGAACCAGAAAGTTCCGGACGTTTACATCCGCCCTAAGAATCTTGATTCAATAAAGTGTTGTATGTTTTTTGAAGTGTTACCTGACTAAGAACAAGTGTAACTTCGTCGCTGCGCAGGCGAGCTATCATCATCGACGCCACAGCGAGGATGAAGTCGCCAGCCATCGCTACCTGAAACACAACGAACAACAAATTTATTGACATTATACAATATACGAGTATATCGAAATATAAGGTGAAAATGATGAACATGATAATGATAATGATGATGAATAAGATACAAGAAGCCTTGTAGCTAAGATAGTAGTGAAAAGTGACGCTGTCTGCGCCTGCCTAGCAGTGATGATCACACGGTTATAGATATTTTTGTTTATTCTTTTTTCATGGTTGTCTATACCGGTATATTTTAATTTCACAAGTAGGTACGTATGGTGGCAGTTAGTATTAAAAAGTTTGATTCCAATAGACATATTTAATGATACTAGTCTAAACTAATCTAAAAACCATATTTGTGGATCAGAATGAAAGATTAAGAAGTTTCTGATTGAAGGTGCCTAGGAAACGCCAACAATTAGAACCCTAGCTTTTATTCTAATAGATACGGACCGGACTTTCTGTAATAGGAATATATACATTTTCTGCCACTACTAGTTGTCATGCCTTGCAATTTAGTTGCCCGAAATAATTTAGACAAGCATAGCACACAAAAAATAACATAATAACTTCAAAGATAATAACAATACCAGCCTAAGTTACGTTGGCGACTAAGATAACCTTTAAAAATTGTAGCAATAGGTATTATCCTAATGTCTAGTACCTACTATTCCGACGTACAAAATGCAGCTTAACTTTCAATTTCAATTTGCATCTATGTTTATACATATACTTTACATTATGTTTAATTAAATCCACTCGTGCTTACAGCGGCGTGACGATGACACAGGTCACGCTAATTTTGCGGTGAGGTGTAACAAAATTAATTTCCCACATCTATTATAACTGAATGGCGACTGGGCAATTTGGTGTGCAAGGTACATAATCGTGAATATCGTGATTATAAGTTAGTTCAATGACGACCAAGCAAGGTTCGATCTGCCATTCATTTTAGTTACGAGTAAGGCTGGTATGCGCCTAAAGCTGTGCTATGTGGGACATCGTACTTCGACTTTTATGGTCGGCTCGTTCGACTTGCGGCTACTGGCTAATGTACCTCAATCAGAATTTTAAATACGGCTATTTACAACTTAACACAGTTTCTCTCTTTAGGTACGCAAAAGTTTTTAGTAATTAAGTATTAATTATAACGTATAAAGTATGTCTTATTCTACAACATACTATATCGACGTATATATATGACGTATTGTAATTTCTCCTATTGTTGGGAGAAAGTTCTAAGTGTATTACGTATTTAATTAAATCGTTGTCATAAAATCGAAAATAAACATATTGATTTGGTAACTCTATTATGATTATTTATATTGCTATTTTAGAAAGGAAACGAAAAATATCCAGCATACAAATTAATTGAATTTACTGAGTCTAATTGAGATAATATCATTCAACTCATTAGGCACCTACGTTAGGTAATAATTTGTTTACTTGTAAAAATATTTAATTTACCTAATAATTTGAATGCGTTTTTATTAACGTTTAAATATGTTTACAAATTAATATATATTTTTTTAATTCAAGACCTATGTAGCAAAACATTTACTTCAAGGTATAAATGTCAATAAAGAAATAGCAAATGTAGAGACGTAACGTAGAGAGTAATAAATACATTCTTCGCAATGAACATCGGATCGATAATTGTTATGTGTATCGACGCTGGTTTCTTCGACGGCACCAAGAATGTGTAGAAAGTTGTGATGCGGCCGCATACTAATACAGAGGGCAGCATTTCGCCGGACGCGACAATCGCGTCGCGCGGCTACGTCGACCGAAACGCGACTTCTCTGCTACACTAGGGTCATCACATCAATACTATTTATAGAACACATTCAATTCCACGTTACATATAAGTAACAGTATGTTCATTATAAAGGTAGCTCAAGGCTAACAAAAAATTTAGTAGCTCCGTAGGTAGCTAGACTATTTTGTTTATACTTTAAATCACGGAAGCGGAATCTATTTCCTCACCTTGACTATTCCACTACTAAAAATGCCAGATGTCAATTTCGATAATGTAAACCATTTATTTCCTAATAACCCATTTTTTTTAATATTCATCCAAACGAATTGTTTAAAAGGTCTTACGCAACGCTATTAACTCTATTAATTAGTAGGCTCGAGTGTTTTTTGCGGTTTCTCGTGTTGGCAATTGGCAACCCTAGCACGAACACAGGTCTCTCATTAACAAACACTGGACACTGGTTAGCCTACATCCATTGACCGGCTTGGCGCACCCACTCGCAAACGATACTAGTGGCTGGAGGGAAGCGGTCGAGTCGACCCGCATCACTCAACTCGCTGCAGCCACTGCTCTCTGTACTATAAACACATGGAAACTTTTCTCAACTAGTATCTACTTAGTCGGCGGTAATTTGACGCTGATCGCATCTTTTTACTGAAGCGAGCTCAGACTAACGAGAGTTTTACCGAGATTTAACAAATCAGTCGCGATAGAAAAAATCTAATTTCACATTATTGAACTTTAGAATTCTTTATTCTTTCTGTAATTAAGTATTTTCCCTCTTACGCATTTGTGATAATTTTCGTAGATCAAGCTAAAAAATTATAACGTAAGCATCCGGGTAGACGTAGTGTGCGAAACTGCCAAAATAAATATTTGTAAACAATTATAAACTTGAAGCTATTACATTCTTGGCAGCTAGTAAGTATAATAAATTTTAATATCAATACATAATACGTAAGTACCTACTTATAACATTAAGTAATATTATTAGATTTATATTATAGTAGTTAGATAATAATATGCAGACAACGAAATAAGTTTACAACTACGTATTATTATATTTAATTAAATACTTCAGTGGACAAATGCGATTAAATTGGCATTTACTGTCATTGGAGTTGTAGTTATAACTAAACTTATAATATACATAAATACCTACAACGAAAAAGAGAACGAATTCCTGATAACAGTCTTAATTTAAACACGCTAATAATAAAACTTCAGTACCATCTGAAATTACATTTTATATAATTATGATGAAAAATAAATAAAGGATGCCATTAATTTTATACATAGTAAGTGAAGAAATACATAATTTCAAAGTCAGATGTGTAGGAATTGCAACTGAGTGTTGTGAATAAGAGTTAAAAAAGGCATTAAGTAGCCACCCGAATAATAATTATAAGAATTACATAGTGTTAACCATTCTGCGACTTAAAATGTGATTTTTTACTGAACCGACAATTCTGAAGCTGAATTTGATTTCTCAAATCTGTTGCAGCAATAGCCACCTTCCTAAACTTTAATAGTCTCTACTGATATTAAAAACCAAATGTTGTAAAAACAATACCATTATACATAAATGTCGTTATTAAAGGTTAGGTAGCTATGTATGTAGTAATTACTTTCATAAGGATACGCAGTCTAAACCAAACCAATTTTTAGTTGAATTCCGATATATCTTTCAATGATCGTAGCATAATTAAAAAAAAAACATTACAGCGCTAACAAGCATTGTTTCCAGTTTTGCAAGAAAAACACAAATTTTATTATACATTAATGTCTTTAAGATTTTTTTTACTTGAAAATATATTATTTTTTTGGTTCATGGCATAATAATTAATAACTGGTATACAATTTTATTTTATGTAGTAATTTATTTTTCTACATCTTTATTATAATGGTTTGTTTCTACAATAATATGACAGCGTCATGGATGCAACATCGAATCAGTAAGTTATTAATTTAAAATGCATTATTAATATCTAAAGCCTTCGCTGTTGCATATATTTTTAATCGTAAATTATTTTTTCGACCTCGCTTTCAAAACGGCTACGTTTTATATTTTTTCTGTATTCCGGTATACCGGTTATAACGTTTCATCAGACATAAATATGTTATTAAAGATGTACGTGTGGTAGGCTATGCGGAAAGACAACGGGATCGATCACGGGAGCGTTAGGTGGCGGCGCGTGTCTTACTCGCTCGGTTGCGCAAATCAAGCACGCATTAGCACACTTTCTGGCGTCCACTACCCGGACTAAAAACGTATCCGTTACGCGCATGCGAACACCGTCGTAGAACTATGAACTGGCCGTCTTCAACAGAGGAATGCAGAAGAACCGACTGGTTTGGATCAGAGCTTACATCACCCTGCAACGCACTATGGTACTTGCTGTATATTAATTAATCGAGTTAATTATATCAGTTCTGGTAACCGAAGAACAGGCTTACGGAGTATTTGTTTGAAACAAATTATTAATTACTTGAATTATTGAAGCACTTAATTGTCAATTACCTATTAATGGAATTAATAGACTCATTAGATAACTGGATTCTCTGTCGAGTTGTGTAATTTCACCAAGGATAAGCGTGCTAAGTCTTTGATGTATCAAGACAGTTAGCTGACCCACTTTGAAGCAGGTGTCTCGAACTATGTATAACAAGTTCTATTTTAAGTTTGATCTATTAGGTCACATTGTGTTGTAGCTATTTTTAAAATTAATAACGGTAATAAATACGAAAACAAGAAAAATTTAATGTTTATTATAGTCAATTATAATTGCATTAATACTGAGATTAATGCATCAGTTTCTTCACATGTCAATTTTAGCAACAAGTTTAAGTTAACGTAAACTCCAATTCCAACATAGTTGCTAGCGCGATAAAAATCAAGTACGACAACTTGCAAATGATGGAATGCCGTTAGTCCTAAATAAAGAACTTTAAAAAGCGTTATTTTGCATTTCATCGATGTATTCACTTGAGCACCTAAATACTCATTACATCTACGCACGAAAATCAGGTTACAACGTGTTTAATGACCTCATTCTTTGATGAAGATCTATACTACATGACGAGATCACGTCACGTAAATCCCGCTTTTACTATTTGACGGAACTCCAGTGGGCGACACATGATAAGAGTGAAAGGCTTTCACAAGAACGCGTCGAAAGTGCCCAGCGCGAGCCACATGAATAATTTACCAGAAAAATCTCTACGATTTCACGCCAACTTAATTCTGAATGCGTTTAAATTTCTATTCCACAATTCATTTACGTCTATACATTGTAATAGTAATCATCGATTAGATGAGCCGTTTATGAATTGATATTGAATTAAATTATTCTTAACGCATATAAGAACTGAAGCTCCAACCAAACACAAATTGCCTCGAAATTCCACTACGCTTCATCGACCAGCCCGCAAGGTTATATGGATGACCAAATACTATAAAATAATTGCAGAACGATTGAGAATAGAGCCACATCAGTGAACTTGAAATCCACTATCCGCCACGCCAATGGTTGCGAAAGAATTTCCAAGTGTCACTCGACTAGAATGAGAAATTTGTATGTGTGCAGGTAGATCTGTTTCGCAAGGCAGCCTTGACAGTGGTGGTGGGCAGGTGGCCGTCGGAAGGTGAATGTGGTGGGATGTATGTCAACCGGCTGGCCTTGGCTCCCCTCTCATCCCCCTCCTCCAATAACCAGCCACTTTTGCGTTAGACATCTAAACGACATTAAGAAATTTTGTGTTGGATGCCGATAGGTACATGTTACACAGTCTACTACGGTAAAATATTCTACGGTGTTTTTTGCGTGGTACTAGCCATTAGTATTTATGTCAAACAATGACAAATAGTAAGTTAACTACATATGTAAATTATTCGATACTTCTTATTACAGGCAAACTGGCAATTAAATTTTAAGATTTAAAACATAAAATTAAAACTAATTAATCTAAGAAGATAAAATTAATTGATTATGATGATTAAAGCCGTAATAATAATACACTCAATTATCCATAAATAAATAGTAGTTATTTCAGTCATTATTATTTGAAGCGAGATATAATGTAAATAAGTATCAATTTTACCATACCGTAGGCACTAGTCAATCAATAAATAAATTGCTTTGATATATTTGCCAATAAATTTCAAAACCGGACGTTAGTTAAGGAATAGTGGAAGTACAAAATCCCGAGTCAGTTTTCTACATAAATAAATCTGAAATTATTCGTAGACGTTTAAAATAAGGCAACAAAATAAATACTACAGATCCAGCGAGACATATTCGAATTACATTGATCGAAGTAGTATTTCGTATCGAGTGAGTGGTCGGTGCGGTGTGTTGCGAAACATGCAGGTATGTTGTGGCGATTAGTGGCCGACGGACGGACCATCGTTTCATCATACCTAGCTAGATGTAGTGACACGCGCGCTGTAAATCTAGTCAGAAAATCTAAAACCTTAATGTCTACGATTATAAAGAGTGGAATTTCAAGAATATGGTAACCCAGTTTACGTTTAATCTACAGACTCACTTTAACTAAGCTCGTTGACGGAATTTAGCTGTCATATACGTGTAATTGATGCTGGAGTATCTCTATGCCACTGCTATGAAAATAAACCCTTGCTAGGTCATTAATAATTTGAAGAAGTTTATATGACGGACCTGTATATACGTAGACTTATGTAATATCTACCACACTACTAGAAAAATATTTTGAATATTACCTACTCGTTACATACTAACTATATATTAACCTTCGAATATAGTTTACAAGTGTAACAATGCTTATAAAAATATGCATAAAAACAATGCAAAAATATAACAATGCTTGTAACATAATGATAACCAAAATCCCTAGACACTGTAATTGTAATCAAAACTACCTAACGATTGTTTGTATTCAGAGTTGCAACCAATGTCACTCAACTCAATACCAATGTGGTTGAATTAAACAAGACTTATGAAAAAATATATACTGCATTAATTTTTTTATTGCAACACGACATTTATTTTAAGGTTCTTTACAAAAAAGACGGAAGCTTTATCAAAATGTACGTAAGCGTAAAATATTGTATAATAGAAAAACTTCTAGACACATTGCTAATAGAGCCCCACTTGAACCCTTTTCACACTTGATCAGTTTTATATCATTCCTATCTGCCATGTGACGGGACTTCTGGCAACTGCACAATATCGATATTTTGAGTGTTTTTTCTATTAGGTATTTTTATAACAAATAAATGGTTGACGACACAATAACCTAGAAAAAACCTTCCGATCTTGTTCGCAGGTGGGGTGAGGTGTAAGCAGGCAATTTAATAAAAGTCCATTTACATTCCGGCACATTTTTGGATACATCATACACACACTTCAAACGAAAGAGATTTGACGTTAGCATTGACATCTCCTAGCCTGGGATATCGAACAAGTCTATAGTTCATTATTTGACCTAATGAATAATGAATTTCGGCCGCAGTACGGGTCCTCTAATATTTATAGATCGTACTACTCTATTTTTACTTTTCGATATCTACTGCAGTGCTCAAGAACCGTTAAAGAGTAATCCCGGACAAGCCGACAAAGCAGCATTGTCGACAGGGCAAATATTGTGAACGTCGATCGCTCTGATAAAATTATTTCATAACCATTGTACAACATTGTAGTTTATTAACAAAATGAGTAGTTTTTCAATAGTAACAATTAGAACTAATTTTAAGGTTTAGTAAAGTTTCAAGAGTCGGACACGCGTTCGACCTAGATTGAGTGCACTGCGAAGTACTGTTATGAAAGACCAGTTTGAATCCACACTCTTTATTAAGCGCGCCAGCTGGGTCACTGGAGGAAAGTGTTGAACGAATTTTGCTTTCGACGAAATGCTATGTCATACAGAGCGGCCAGTAGAAAGTAATAGTTCAACGTCTTCCATTCATTAGCGAGCCGCGATTAAATATTTATTTATTTTATTAATGGCCGCGCCGCCGTCATACCGAACATTTCACTCAAGTAATGGCAATAAAGAATGTGAATATAAGTAATTGTCATATTATAATTGTTATGATTAAATTCCTACTAATTACAATGTGTATAATTAATTCAAGTGCGATATTTAAATTAAATCCCTATTTACTTAATTAATTAAACGATAAAACTAACAAGGAACTGGTAAACAAGCTTAAAGTGTCTACATTCCTATCACAGAAAACAAAGTTATTCGAAATGTCGTGGCATACAAAAGACATCAACGGTTATCTCGTTCGAAAAGGTGTTTCTTAAAATCAGTTTTTCGTCACACACATTAATATTACGACAGCCTTGCTTGCTAGGTATTTTTTAGCTTGACACAAACCTTTAATAAAATAAACCCGCTCCGTAAAATTACGAGATTCACATAAATATTTCTGTAGAAACGTAATAATGCGCCCTCATAATTGGTGATGATTGCCGTCGTAAGAACTTGGGGGAAAAAGTTGAATAATTTTCCGTATAATATTTACACACTGGCGGCATCGCTGAATTTCAATTCGCCTTATAAAGTGTATTCGAACATGAATACAAAAACAACTGCATATTTCATATGAAACTACAATAATTTCTCCGACTAACGTAATAAACAAAAGTTTTGACCAAAAATTTAAATACAAACAGAAAATAGAAGTTTAATTTCACTGAGCCCAACTATAAAGTTTCCTCTGTATAGACTGACTTTCATTACAAAATGCATTTAAAATTGTTTAAAATCATAAATAGAAGTCGTATATATCAATACTAAAGCACTATCTACCTTGACCTTTAACAAGAGCCAATCGTAATTTTTGCAACATGACCGTAGCTAACATAATGTGTTAAATAAGTTCTATGATACAAACTAAACTAACATTCACATGTTATAAACCAATTCAAATATAGTTCGATGGCTTATAAATCAATCTTATAATAACACGGTACTTTAAAAGATACATTTTTTTATTTGAACATGTCAGTTTGTATGATGGTCTAACTTGGTTAAAAATAAAATATAGTGAAGCTAAACGATAGCGTTTAGACCGGTCTAAAATATGTGTATGTAAAAAAAAAGAAATAATTCAGCTACCTTTATAGTGTATGATTTAACATCTAGGACTACATTACCCCTTCCTTTCCATTACATGGGATCGTAGTCAAGTGCTAACTTATTAAACATTAAAACAAAGAAATTTTCAATGAATTCATATTTCAGCTGAATATACATTTTTAGTAATAGTAATTAGTACCTAGATGTTAGTATTGGTAATTATGTACAGAGTCTCGACAAAACAAGCACAAACTACGATTTAGAATTAGAATCTATACGATCACACTCCAACGCACAATCCTTTTAAACATGATTGTATTTCGATAACAAATTGCTAGTTCGTATAAATTATGTTGCGTGCACCGTATGTCGCATGTGTGCATTTACGTATAATTTTTGTTGCAAATGCTGCTTGTAGGTACTCGTAAAAGTAATCGTAAGTGTCATGTAAAACACGATACTGAGGTGATAAGTACCAAAACTTGTAAATCCACACAAACTAGATGTATCATGATGATAAATATTGTTATTCTCGATTCTCATACGAGTACGTTAGCGGTGAAAGCTGACAGACGGACAACGTCCAGTCTGTGAATGTTCTCTAACATCAACTAATACACAGTATATTCAAATTGTATGTTACACGTTACTACATTTTTATTATCAGTCAATTCAGTTATCATTCTCCACTCCTACAATTTTATTGATAAGACTAATCGTAAGATATCCAAAAACGTTACGTTGTATTATCAATTTAGATAGTTTTGATAAATCATAAATTAGAACACTATAATAATTCTACTAGTATACGAAAAAATTCGCTAACCTGTCATATAATGTGACAGTACAAAATCAATTTACTAGCAAGTTTGAGAGGGGTAGCGACTTTTTAGCTTAGGTAACAAACACGTCATTATTGCTGGATTTTAGGAGCGATTTTACCTGTCCAATTTTTAATAATATTTCGGTAACCTTAATGCAGAATGGCTCTATCTTTGCTATTCAGATTTGATGCGACTGTAGTCGACTGTTTTAACCACAAATAACTTGAGTATAATGAGAAATGACAATGTCAAAAAATAAAATAACAACTACTAAACAAACAAAAATATCGATGTTAAGTTTAAGTAGGTAAATTTTTTGACATAATATATTTTCTTTTCAGCACACTTCATTAAGCAATTGAGGTGATGACCGGCGGACGTACAGTCGCGAACACGGGGCATGTGACGTCACTATGTCCTATTGTAGTGCCTGACGGATGTTGTTTCAGCTCATACTAAATAAAGATCCAATAACCTGTATTTGAGTTATGTCATACGAATATACAAATGTTTATTTTTACGTACGTCTGTGTTTAATGAGATTCACCATATAGGTACCATAGTACGTATGATACTTTGAATTCCTCAGTATTACAGGGTGTGGATGTTTGATTTAACATCGTTTATGAGCGTGTTACTATGCACATACGACTAGAATATTTGTGAATGTAGTTATCACATTACGTGGACTTGATCAAGTTTTTGCCAGTTTTATTGTTAAACGATCTGTAATGAGGCACTCAAGAAACTGCTCGTATTTAATGACCAAACTAAGTCAACATCCTTAAACAGATTTCATAAGTTGGGTTGGGAGTCATTGAATTATCTAGATCTGGATGTTAACAATTAGTTAACCAAAATATAGGGATAGCAAGATTGAATCAAATCAATAGCTCAAAGTAAAAGTTTAGTTGACTTCGTAAGTGGTACACTAAATCACCAGCAAATAACGTAGAACGTAAAACGCTGTTATACTTCTTAAATATTCGTCATAGCATTGCACGGTCAATGACTTATGCGTTTTCCTTTTTCTGTGTTTTGTACATGCGCGCTCTACAAAGGCGATGTATCGTATTCACGCTCGACAATAGGGCAGTCCGGCAAGGATGCGAAGTAACGTCAGGCAGTGGTGGATTGCCGATTCCTGTCGTATCAGCACCATTGTTCAGAATAAGTCTCGTTACTTATTGTTAACGGCTGACATGCCACGAGACGGCAAGTTTTAATCAGGATCGTACGCGCCTCGAATATTTATACATTTTTCTATGTTAGAATGTAGATAGGTACTTAAAGATTCATTCTTATTTCTACCGCACGTTATGGTACGAATATAGATACATATCTACGCGTACCTGTCAATACCGATATCTATATAGGATCTGATCACATTCAATAGGTACCTAATAAATTACCAACGTTATGATGGTTTGATGGCTGATATTTTTTATAATCCTATAGACGAAATTCTAGGATATTAAAATAAATGGGAATAGGATATTAAAAATAATTGATTTTAATAAATTAGGCAATTAAAATCAATATTAACTTAACAACCTAACTCATATCAGTGTATAAATTTAAATATTGCCTTGCGATCCTAAAACGGCAGGCGTTTACATTTGAAATTTTAACGGACATCCGTGCAAAAGTAAATAACGCTTATGTAACATCTGTGACTCAATGACGTCAATGTCGTTAATTTTACATAATAGGGATAAGAGCGTCCAATACTAGATGCGATATAAATATTACCAATAAATTGGTCAAAATGTTGTCTGTAAAATTTATCGATACATAGTGTCTACGATAGTTTAGTAGCCAGCATCTATGCCAAAGTCGTATAAATCTAATACACTTCTTCAACCTTGGTAAAGCTACGTAAATTCAATTTACTAACACAGACAGTGAACTAGACACTCCAACCTACTCGTATTCATTCAACACGCCCAAACTGCTTTTTTATTCTGAACATAATACTTACAGGAATGATTTAATTACGTAAGCTTTGACTTAACACTTATTTTTTCCAGGTTTACATTCGTAATGACTTAATAGTTAAGTTTACATAAATTAACATTCCCATTTGGACTGAATAGAGATAGAATAGCAATTAACCCACGCCGTTGAGCAAGGTCCGGTTTACATCCTACTAATGAAGGAGATTCTGGACTGTTTGAACTTTAAAATATAAACTCTAAGAGAAAAGGTCACCCAATAACAAATAATTGTATTTAAACTGTAAAGCGTATTTATACTTTTTCGAAATATATTTCGATATTTCCCCCTTATTATAAAAGTTTAGAACATGGCAATGTCACAGCTAAAATGACTAGTGTAAGCGATAACAAGAGTTTTAATTCTCACAAGTTAACATACATTAATATTCTATAAACAGACAATACTGCCAGATAAAATTTCTTGCGCGACTGTACGTCCGCGATGACATATTGCTCAAGGCTGCACGTGAAAAGTCGTTGCTTTTACCCGGAGTTTAAATATTTCGGACAAAAGCCTCCTTAGTTACATTGTAGTTTACGTAACCGTTACCTACATAATAGGTACACGTGAAAAGAAAATCGCACTATCTTCTCGCCCTTAATACATGTTATAAAATGTATTTATTATGTGTATACAGTTAGTAAAAAATCATACATTTTAGACATTCTAACTTTCCAATACAATTTCGTAGACGTAACGTTGTCGTTATATTTATTTAAAAAGTTGACACTGAAGAAAATATTAATTAGTTAATACACACTCTCGCTTTTTTACGTTTACCGAAGCTGTTAGTTCATAGGAAAGTCAATAACGTAATATGGATACATCTAAATATGTACAGCGCTTTTATTCAATGCTTTAAACCTCTAAAACATATGCATAATAAATATGTCATTCATGAGGCGGTTTGTACTAAAGATCACATCGCCGGAAGATGTAATCGGTAGACATACAAAGCACTTTGTGCGTGAAGGACACGGGGCAACGCGTAATGCGTACAACTCCACTATTTAAACATTAAATATATTTTCAGCATAATAATACGACGGCAATACCCTTCTAAGACTAGCATTGGTATTTAAGTGATGCTACGAACATATACCGGTAATGGATTCACGGTTAATTTCAATAGAGCCATTGTTAGTCTGGAAAACTGTAGTTAGAAATTTTGGATTTCCTCAAATTATTTGTAATTATTACTACTACACTTAGGCCTGCAAGTTTCCTTTTACTACCATAATTTAACAAACCCTTCAAGGATTATTAAGTATTAAATTTATCGGTTTCAGTAATCATATTATTAAACGCTATATGCGTAACAAATTCATCTATAGAAGCAAAATAAAGATAATTTAACTAGATCTACAAAACATTATTAAGTACCATTCCCAAACAAACTCAAGCATATTGGTAGCAAATTCTACACGAAAATTGCCTTGACAAATCTAATAGGCGTAAAGGCTTTGGCAAATATATTCGTAAGTTCAAACGAATGGATTGTGCAACGGTCGTGTCTGAGACGTTATGGGTGCTCATAATCTATTGACATGAAGCTGCGTGTTTGACGTTGATAATAGGTGTGCCTTAAACAAAACATTGAATAGGTAATTATAATGTTACAGAGTATGTAACTATCGTGATAAATAATATACAAACATATTAAATGCCTTAACCACACGCAATGCAACTACACCATGTTATTTTAAACAATGGTCTAAAATCAATCTACGTAAAAATGTAATTAATATGCCAATGGTAATAAATAAAAATAAGTATTACAACAATTATATCGTAGTACTAACGACACAAAAGTACAATTAGGTACCTGTTTGCAAGGACGATAAGCTTAATGAAAACTACAAGTGGAATTAAGACGAAATCAAAAATGACGTTATATTGTGGACCGAGAGGCACTTTCACCTAGGGTCATCAGCTTTCGGCCACGCGCAGGTAACTCAACCCAGCACCACTCTCGAAAACAACGTATACATCGTTGTTTACGTACGTAGATAGTATAAATACCGGATCATAGCCCATCTCACTCTTTCAACCGAGGCAGAGAAAGGTGGCATCGTCTGCTCAGTGGTTAGATGTATAATAAACGCGTCGCGGCCCACTTCCCACAATCTGTATTATTCTTTTTTATATGTGGAGCAAAAACCTGAATGCGACTTAATGACCCAAATACACTTATTTCTTCTGCTCCTCACCTAAGTGCTCGTTCATGGTCAACGTGTTACTCAATTGATAACTTTTTGCGTCACAGTACACTTTTCCAATTTTAATGTGTAATTAATTCAAACTAGTGAGAATCTTGACAAATCACACACTGACTTCTTTACATATTCCTTCCACATTTTTTATGGAAATAGCCGAGGCCCCTTAAGTCATCTAAAGACTACCAAAAACAAATTACTGGTTGAAAATTAAACAGATTACGAAATAAATTAATATTCCAAAAAAGACAAATTTAATTGCAAACCATAAGTTAATAAAAATGTATTTATGCTTTCAAGACCTTTAACAATATGCTAACATTTTCAATGACACATGGTTTACACTAACCATATAAATAAAATTAATTTACTTTTACATTGGTTGGCAAATCAATTGTCACGTAGACAATTGATAAAACTCTGCAAAATAAGTTTATTGGAGAAGTAAATATGAAACTGATGACTTACTCGTGAGTCATAAACTATTAGCATGAAATAAAATAACGAAATATTCTAAACACCGAATTTAGTAGAACCATCCAAATAACCTATAAAAAAACGTGAAGCTGTCAAATTCATACGTTAATGTCTGTCAAGTGTCAACCTGTCAAATGCATAAAAAAAAATCCATCGTGTAAATACGAGTATCTACATCTTTGTTCGTGAATAACTGCATTATTAAAAAAAGTAAATACAATCTAAAATACGGTTAAAAGCCTTCACAAGTTATTACTATTCCTTGTCAATATTGCACCCAGGTGAGTGTTGCCCTTGAAACGTGGCTGCAGTTGACCATAATTACAGATAATGATGTTATTTGAATGTGGGCCACTAGAACCAGGCAACATTTGCACCTGACACAACATCGCAAAGGCCGGCCGAGCTAAAGACTGCCTACGCGATCGCACCAAGCCTCAACATTGCCTTATTACCTTAATTTTACTTAATGTTATTAACCTGGATATTTCTTTGCCAATCAGAACCACCTAATGGTCTACCTTTTAAAAATTCATGTCTATTTCTAAATTAGACATAATAATATAGGTGCTTAACATTATGTTTGTGAACTCTGCTAACTGCAAAATTACTATTGGCGTAAATTTGAAACATTCAACATTAAATTTTATTGCATCAAAGTAATTTTGGTTTAAAGTAGGTCTTTAGAGACAAATGGAATTAACCAATTTTAAATGTAGTACTTGTTGAATAAATGAAGCCATAGTTGTCGATTCTAAGATGAATCTTTAAATTTGAATTCATCCATCTAATCCTATTTCTTATTAAAAATAGGTAATAACATCTCTAGTCGGTCAAAATATGTACCATAATAATTACGGTATTCATATGGACTGCCTAGTAACCGTTTGAAATGATTCTCCATAAATTTTATCGATGTATGCAAATTATAGCGCGTTAAGGTATTAATGGGACTTTGTCATACTAAAATATTAGAACATCGTATTCATGTCACGTCCGGTTTTTCCCAGTAACTATAGAGACGCGTATCTTAAACATTCCGGGTTCTTATAGTCCACGTGGCCTTGGACAGAGTCCATTTGCATCAATGTAATATGTTGGTCATGTAACGTACTGCATTTGAACGATCCTTTGATCGATTTGCTGCAGTTGTAACACGAGTAATGCAGTGATGCAATGAAATAAAAATAAATAACACGATATCGGTGGATAGGCTGATGTGATGACTGATGCGGTGTGATTTCTGATGAGATGATGGTAATTACCTTTTTGTGGTTCCAAAGCACGTTGACGGAGGGCTTCCCACGGCGGAAGTCACTCTGATCGATGACGTCATCGTGAATCAATGATGCCGAGTGGATCATCTCGCTGATCATAGCCACCTGCCTTTGTGATGGTAGCAGCGCACTGAAAGACAAAAAATAATATTAGTTTCACGCTTAGACAGCCAAGCGTCTGTTGGCGTGTTCATAGGTTTAAATATATTTTTCATTGCATGTTATGGTAATTTAGTAGAAAAAATTTGTTTTTTTACGATTACTTATTCGTTCTCCACAGAATTAGAAGATCTGTTGGTCCAAAGCTAAGTTTTATTATATTACTGTAGTACGATAATATACAGAATTATGCAAAAATAATATCAGGTGCATGGTTTAAAAATAAGAAAATCTTAACACTAGCCAAAATATCGCAGTGATGTGTGACAAAATCTAAATTTGGCAACCGATGACAAGAGATATTGCATCATATTATTTAAAATCACAGAGCAAAGAATGTATCTTACTTCCGTGTTTAAAATCTTAAATATTCTTAAGTCACATCAAATATGACATTTTATCTGTTATAGAAGTAATTCAATATAGCTTAACAGATCTGCTGAGCCGAGTTGAATGGAGTTTTATTCAAAGTAATTTTTTAAAACCTGAAAACCCAATGTAGCAACAAGATTAGTATTATAATTGGTACTCCTAAATATTCACTAGTAAAGAATAAAAGACATTTGATAACCATTATGTAGGCATACAAAAATGTTTGTTAGGTGTTTACGCACACTAAAATTTCATGTAAATTAATTCAACAAGAAAGATATTAATGCGTGCCTAAGAGAGGCACCTCGCCAATAACCCATTGATTTGAGGACCAAAAGGTTTTCTATAGTTAATGGACCAAATGATATCATAATCTGCGATGGCCTTGGAAATTGAGTATTCTGTGTCAGCGTGCTACTATAATTTATTAACACCTGTGCCTGAACGAGGCACGTTTCTACTAACAATAAAAATAACTAAACCAATACCATTATGTTAAGGGTTTTCCCCTATATTTCTGGTATTTACTGGCCATTTTCTATTCACTTTATTTATTTATTTAATCTGCTTCTATAAATTTTCAAATTTGCCTCTTAGTCTTGTGACTATAACCTGAATGACTGAATTTTGCCCTAAGCATGCGATACTAACTATCGTTCTTTAAGATCCGATAATAAAATCCCTAGACTGTTTATTTGCCCTCGCCGACACTAAACCGTCAACGTCGCAAAAACAATGACAATCATTTAGTATAGCTGCCTTCTCTACCACAACCTTTTTTCTGGAGCACCGAGTTCCCAACAAAATTTTAAGAGTAAACCGGCGCGAGCGTTATAAATGAGGCTGATGGAGTATGTTTTAATTTTTATTTATAAGAACAATAGACATCTTTTTTGCTCGATGGAACCAAAGTATACTGTGATGGAACCCTGTATAAATATTTGCAACGTATACAAGGTTATATTAATCAAATAGGTACTGCTAATATCACTGAACTCCAGTAGACTCGTGACGTATTTAAAGGTAGTTTGAGTACTTTAATAAAGCACACATGCCAGTACAAAATTATGAATTCTATGTATGTCCTAAGTGCAAACACGTTATTTAAATAGTGATAATTAAACACTGTAATTAATAATGCAGAAGTAAATCGTCAGACATACCAGTGAAGACATAGTTCTAAGAATAGAATCGTTGAGTATCATAATTACGAGTACATAAAAGGCGGGGATGTTAAAAAAAATCGTAGCAAACAAAATGTTTTTAAATGCAAAAATGCAAGTTGAAACTGAATTTATTTAAAAACTTTACAAGGATAAAGTAAACGAAAAATTACTTTGCAATAAAAAGTTAATTTTTCCCGTTTATGAATAATTCCCATCGCATCTTCGCCGGTAGCACGCATTGCACTTATCACGTATTGTTTAACATACTCCTTACATGCGGAGGGCAGTTCAGCGCGTATTATAAGGAATACGTGAACCTACTATTTAAGTGGTGATAAGTGGTTTTGCCATTTATTTATTGGACTCTCTTGTCCAGCTTGCTCTTTATCCTTCGGTCAAATGTTTAACTCACTTACGCAGTTGAGCAACCGAAAACAAAACGCAAGGCAATTGACCTTTAATGTGAAACAGTTGACACAGAAAGCAAAGAGAAACGTGCAAAATTAATTCCATTACATACGAGTACTTTTAACCGCATAATAATAACAAAATTAAATTTTTCTGACAGCAAAAAAGCATATGAAGACTCCATAATAATATCTAATAACTTATTGTAATGATGCTTGAAATTAACCAAACTTAACTGGTATTCAATAAAAATAACGGGTCCTCATTACATTTAAACCGCAATCAAAAATCATATAAAATATAGCTGTTTCGTGACCGACTAAAAAGTAGGTGGAAGTAAACAAAATTTGTCCCTTACCTATTTTCTCCATAGACGTGGTAGTTGACAGCTCTGGCCATGAGAATGGCGACCATCGGCCTGAGTGCTTTGCCTTGCCCGTCGAAATAGTATGTAGCTATAGTGTTCAACTCTGCCTGGTTTGTGTTCCGCTCCAGCTCCTGTGAGTTAAAAGTACTAAAGTCGAATTGGCATCTAATTATCTAGTAAAAATTAGGATACAATCATAACTACATCCAGGACACATAACCAGATCAAGATTAAAAATCGAAATTATTATTAAAGTTTCTGTCTCGCCGGGAATCGAACCCAGGACCCAATAAACGACGGTCTGGCAAGGTACCATTGTGCTATAGGGTCGTCAATTTACATACCAAGTATATTAGGGTTGGGTCAATTTTAATCCCACAACATCAAAGCAGTATATTTTATGGACCCACTACTATTCAATTCTTCATGTTCATTTAATTATTTGGCAACATCTTAATTAAGGCGATTCAAAGTGCTAGTAATCAGCAATGATACAGGTAATCTAAACCTTTAAAAGAAAAAGCTTTATAGTATACCATAAACTTTGACCTAAGACCTGAAAGGCTTGACTCTTGAGGCCAAGCTTGTACGTACGAGTATCGCTACGGGAAATCTCTTAGCACCGAGGTAGTAGATGTGATACTGAATGTTACGAATATACATTAAAATATAAGTAACCTTTTCATTCAATAATTACATTGATTTAGTTGAAAAAAACTTAAAACTTATTTAGCGTGAGTAAAAATAAAAAACAGATTTTAATAACAACAAACTCTACACAATAGTTTTGTCCTCGGTCAAGCCACATTTTGTAATAGTGCTCTTAACTACAGCCTCACAATCTGAACGGAACTGACGCAAGTATCCCTGGACAATGTGAATCCAAATATTTCTACATTAAGTGTAGACATTGTGTGCGGCAATTTTATTGTGTCGACATTTAATGCGTTTGTCTTGACGAGCTCCTTTTTCGTCTAAATGTAAATTAATGAACGTTGAAGTGCATACACATTATGCCGTCAGTCACCTTGTGGCATCGGTTCGAATTTACCATACAACATGTTACCACTTGATTTTTAATATTTTATTCCATACGCTACATTTTTTGATACCGGAATTAATTTAATTTAAGGTTGCATAACAATACCGATGACTAACGCTACTAATGAAATGAATCACACTATACGGGTAAGGTTATAGAAATCGTGTGGCTATGCAACAGCATAGAACTTAAAATATCTAAATGACCGTAAAAGTTTGCGGGCCACCGCAACACAACGAGAATACAAACATTTACATATCATACGTTTAAGCCCCGTAAGAATGACGGATACTGATAATATGTCTCATAAAATGTATATAAATATTCATAAAGCGAGAATTACTCTTCCTCTGAAATCTCATTAGTGTCTTCATACAATAAAAGTAAATAAGATACAACAGGACTTCCTCATGTACTCACGATCAACGATGGCACGATTTTGCATATTGCGCTGACGATATTGAAAAACGCATTTGAATATTAATACTTAATTATTATCAATGTTAACATTAAAATAAACGAGGACATACTACAGAATTAAACATACCATTAATAATTTGCAAACTTACTCGTATAAAATAAAAATATCAATCTATACTATAATAAAACAGTAAAATAAATTTGTCTGTACATTGAGTATATTTACAAAAAACTAATCTAGAGTGACTCAAAAACAGTAACTGAGTACGAATNNNGAAATGTCATCGACCTTTGATCCGGTTAACCTTCAGTTCTGCTATCTAAGGAATGTTCGATCTAGACAAAGAAGTAGGTATCAAGTAAGGATGCCTCGGTCTGAATTGATCTTTCAGAGAATCGATACAACATCTTCGATTTTTTTATCTCGGGTTCTTCGAGTTCTTTTCTCGGGTGATCACATTTGTTTTGGGACGAGAATGAATTATACTGAATAAGTACCTACAGAGAATACTTCGACTAAAAACTAGCCCTGTATAGTCTTAAAACATTCTCAGTTGGCATAATTCATACGGAACACGTCTGAAAATAATCATAGGCCACTCAAACAAATCTACAAACATTAAGACGTGCCTTCAAAAGGTAATTCTCGAATTAACAATTCAAATCTGCTAATTTGTACCTAATGCCATTTGAATGGGCTACTGCCGCATGCGTCGCTTTGTGACTTATTCATATACAATTTCAAATTATACGAATATGTTCAGTCCCGTGTATTCACGTCTTTAAACGTTTTACATTTATCTACAACATAATTAAACCCATTTCAGTTCATTTATTTTCCATTGCTTTTCATACTTTGAATTAATCATCTTCTTAAAATCTTTATAAGGTTTTTGTGATTTCTGTGCCGATTTAAGTCAATTTGAGCTCAAATGCACTATAAACAGCAAGTCACGCAATGGAATGGACCGTGACACAGAACATCTCTCGTACCTTGACTTATCAATGTGAAAGTGTTGTTATATTATTGTAATTGATATAGATTTTATATTAATAAAAATAGTAAAAAGTCCAAAAGATTTGATATTAGCTCAGGGGCCGTAATTATTTCCGCCAAATCTTATTGTTGTTAAATGTTGATAATTGCTTTTATAGTGGTATTTTATGTAAAAACGAAATGATCTTTGTGAATAATTTGTATTTGATATACTTATTATATGACATGAAAAATTATAATATTTTTAAAACAAAGAAAAATGACTTGAAATAAAAACTAAAACCTCTATAATCTGTGGCAACACTTGAGTGCAACCATTTTTACAAAAGTTTGTCTTATGATTGGGTAGATATTTTGACTTGAATAAACTTAATTATATTTACACAAAAATACTCGTAAATTGCCTTAACTGTTAACTTTTATCTATAAACCACAAATATAAACTGAATTCAAAACTGTTTATGCTAAGTTATGTCATCAAATGTTAGAAATGTTTAAAATCTCATTAATAACACATTTAGCACAATCTATTCTATCAATTGACAACTTTTTCTTACCTTAGCTTTGTGTTAAGTTGACCATTATATTAGACTTATTCCAAGATATTATTTTAAAACTTCTCAGAATAAACATTAAAAAGTGTATTTTCTGCACGAAGGGTTAATACCATAATTTAAACACCCTTGATGACGTACAAAAACCTCCAAAGTCAATATATCGAAATTCTTCAGCAATATGTAAATATCGGTTAGGACAGAATAGCCAACCAATACCATATTACAAAACTATTTATTTAACACGCAATGTGCTGATTAGCGGTAAGCAGTGTGATCGCATAGCAGTTCTTCGAAAATTAGATTAGAAGGTGAGGAACATTACTGAGAAGAAATGTTAAAGGAAAACTAATTGTTATAGCACCGATTACAGAAACCTTGTAAGTATTTGAAACGATTTTCTATTTCTGTGAAAAATCACTCCAAAAAGGTTCCTCGATTATATTATATTTATCTACTTATAAAAGGATTGATTATTTTGATAAAACTACTTCAATTATTGATGGGGTTAATGATCATTACGATAAATAGAGAATCGAGGGCAATGACCAAATTTTCGCAAAGACAGTTAGAAAGTCTCAATGAATAAAAAGATCACTTGTACCCATCGTACGTATCAAACCTAATACTTTTCTTGTACGTTAACCATTATCTTTATCAAGAATAGCTTTTAATTCATGGTGTTCCAGAAAATGAAATTTTATTACAGCTTCTAAATACATGTAAATGTAATAATAAGTACCTAAATTGCACTACATGATGAGCCA
The DNA here is from genome assembly GCA_001278395.1 of Lerema accius. NCBI lineage: Eukaryota > Metazoa > Arthropoda > Insecta > Lepidoptera > Hesperiidae > Lerema > Lerema accius. The sequence continues at coordinate 702,413 of LGAG01000024.1, forward strand.
GCAATATGTATGTTTTAAAACTAGAGATAAAAGATTGTTCCATTTGCAGCAAGATAAGCAGGTAGTTAAAGAAAGTGTTTGTACTTGGCAATTTTCTTCACAGCGTTTAGCCCCGAAACAAGGTCAATGCTCAAGTTTCGCGCGGTTTCACACGCCGCACTTTCCACCAGGCCTTAACGCAACATCTATTCTATGATGACGTATTATCAATCAAATTAAAGTTTATTTAATTCTGTTACATACGTTACATATAAGCTATTGTGTTGACTCTATTTTTATTAGCTTATGTCATTTGTCAAGACCAGGGAGGATTGACTATTCCCGTCAAAACTGTACATTATTAAAAGTCAGGTTATCAATCGAGTGGATAATACAATGGGAAATACATAAGCCGTTTACAGGGTTGTAACGCTCTTTGGAATCGGTTTAAAATATCAAACAAAATCTTAATTTCGTAATTCAAAATTAATTATTCGTCCAACAAAGACGAAGCCTTGTCATCAAACGATTAATCGAACGAAATACAACATTTTGTTATGTGGCTTCAAGGTCGAAGAACGCAACTGGTATAACTCATTTTGATTGCAACATAAGCATCGTGAATCTCTGGCAATATAATCATAGAATCCTGAGATATTAAGTCAAGGACATATTATGTACATATATGAGCGTTCAAAGAAACAGACTGAAACTAAACGTACCAGTTTCAAAATTACAATGAATTACGGTCACAGACAGAACGGTGAATAATATAAACGCACGGTGAGTAAATTACACTCCAATTACATTTTTTTAATAAATTAAATAATAAGATATGAGAAAGAGCATTTATCATTTCGTTGTCATCATTTTCCTTAATGCTCAAAGTGAGACAAGTTTCGAAATATAATGAAAGCAAATTCGAGTTAATTCCACTGGCCATTTAAGTTCGCAAAAAACCATAATGAAATGGGCATTCGAATGACTAAACACCTATCTTTGCAAACACTACCAATATTACGGCGTACGTGAAAGTACGTTGCTAAAACTTTTTGCATTGACATCTAGGAAACAGCGGTTAGAAAATATGCAAGTTGTGGCGCGGCGTTCACGTGTGCGCCTAGTTCTGACGAGTTTCCCAAGCAAGAAAGTAGGCAAACGAGCTGACGCGTCTATATATATGGCCATAGTACCAGGGCAGGGGTGCATCTGTTGTCACGGGTCCTTTAGAATCACAACATCTATGTTTACATTTTCGTACGTACAATGTAATGTAAGCCACAATTTGAAGTAAAAATTTGTACACCACTCTCAATGCGTAGATATTGTTAAAAAAAAGACGTATTGACAATTGGACTATATATGTTCCTCACAAGTAACAGATTTTGGATTCTGGATAGAGTAAAGGTTAGTTGTGAGTCTCGCAATGAGAAAATAGTTGTTATTTACAACAAATTTTATATAATGTCCGTAACAAGAACCAGTTGCATTATTATATATGAAGCTGACAAACAAACGACCTATTCAACTGTAATACTATATATGTATATAAACCTTCCACTTTACTGTGTCCGCGCATTTCACAACTGTCTTAAACAGATGAATAGATTATGTAAGTTAACCTTGGTTTAATCTGCGTAATTAATTCTTAAAAACTCAAGTTTCTTAATAATATTATTTAATTTTGTTCAAATTATGATTCATGTCTATCCATTAAGTTAAAACCTTTTGGGAAAAAATCACCAGACGATTTTTCATTATTCATTCAATCAATATTACCTATCTACAATTTTTAGTCATCTGCATAAACAAGTTTGGAAAATTTAGATAACATTTTCAAGAAAACAAACATTTACTAATTTATGACACTTACCTAAGCCTAGGGGTAAACCAGGTAAAAAACTGCTTGTCATTATCATTTGCAGCTAACCGCGGTTACGTGATATGACATTGAAACAAATTTGGTATATAAAATTAACAATGTAATGCCTAAAATCTAAAAATAAATATCGTTGTAACATATTATTGAACCAGTGTTGATATGCATCCTAATATTGACTGCGCCAACGATAGCGTTACAATTCAATATTTAAGTATATTTTACAGAATTATTATGATCCTCTTTTTTTTAAATTAAATGTATCATCACACCTTCCATTTCAAGCGTCAAAATAAAAAATGTTATAGTTACACGCTTTTGTATGACCAATAATAATTTTAAATTTATTTTATTTTATCATTTTAATAGAAATTAGACAATACAAATAAAACTTTATGTAACGCAGTAAAAACTATTATTGCCATTTCATCTTGCCATTTACAATTAACTTTAACTACACTAATTAAATCTCTCAACTAGTGTCACTAGTAGGTAGTTTACAAGAGTTTTAAAACCCAAACCTCTAATTAAAAAAAAACATCAAAATCAACGTAAATAAATTTAACAGCCTCATAAATATAAATATTAATTTTAATCTAATCTAATATTTATAATCAATACCGAATCCCCGATAGTGCGCGAATTGCACAACCAACGCCCGCTCGCGTGCTAACGCGTCGTGACTTTGACACACTTGTCGATCAATGGACACCGCGGTGACCTATCATAAGACCCCTTTATTATTCACATAAAAATTAAAAGATTGCACGTACTTAGGGGATCCTTGACCGGTTAAGAATGTTCAATCTTAAATTACTGGAGACCTTTTAGTATCATACTATTATTATAAACAACTTTCTAACAAGTAAATACTCCATATAACTGAAATTCACTTTACTTCGTGCTAGTGAACGTACTCTACGCTTATTGATTTCAACCGTCACTAATAACCTATACCTACATCTTTCAGTTTTAAATCATCGTCAACTAAGATAAAAAAACAACAATGAACATAGAATCCATATAAATAGAATTATGTGAAAAGTATAAAATGTAACTGGGTAATGCAAGTAAATTATTTCATCGATCAGAGAGTATTTAAGTCATCGTTCATCCCACACTAAAAGTCAATAGATCATTTCAATGCAATGCATCGTGACTTGACTTCACAATTAAAATATCAGTACAATGACGAGGTCACGAAATCTTTGTCATCCTGTCATCTACTTTTCATACAACTCATTTGTGGCGAAGAGGCATCACAACCTTTCGACAACATAAAAAAGAAGAGAACACATCTCAGTATTAAGGGCATACCACGCAGATTTAAGAGAAGTTAAGACGTAACAATGTTACCTCGAACGTCACGAGACACTGTCAGGTCAGTTCCCACCCATCACGTGAATACGAAATCACTAACCGCTCGTATGTCCTCGTATATGCCGGCGAGGTCGTCTTCTAGCAGGCGGTAGGGGTCGACGATTTGGGTTCCGTAGTCGGGCAGCGAGCCGGTGCTTGTGCTCTGGAGGCTGGAGGCGAGTCGTCGTGCTGTGCCCGCGGCTGATACACTCGCACCCCCTGACCCGCATGCAGGACCGCATGTTGTCACTCTCTGGAAACAAACCAAAAAAATCTTTACTACCTTTCTTATAAGTATTTGTCATTAAACTCCGCCTTAAAGATTAGACCGATTTTGTCAAACAAAAATTGCGCACGGAAGTGGGTCACTGAATGGTTTAGATTTACAATTGGGTTTTTTTGGAGCTTTTTTAATTTATATGGTATTAAACAAACAATTGTATAAGATACATTGAAATACCATAGCAAAAAGGTGCGTATACATATAGTTTTTATAAGTAATCTACAGTATAAAATGAATGCATCAAGACACGGAGATATCATTGACTCCATTTCTATTAGTATTATATATTTAGTAGTTCATCGAGAAAGATAGACCAGTGACTAGAAGCATCTATCACTTTATTTGTTTCTGTTCGATATTTCCGATAATAAATAGTATGATGCACGACAAGTCGGAGAAAAATATAAACGAACCCGTTCGCACTATGTTTATAAAGTGAGCTTTAGGTCGTGATCGTAATTAAAATTTAATAATACTTACATCTAACGAATTTACAATATCAATTGAAAACACAAGGTTATTTGTGCATCAAACGCTGACATTTATAATTAACTCAGAACTGCGCATTCGCAAGTGAGTTTACGTTCACCGGCAACCTGCGAGGTATTCACAAATGAGATTTGGATAAATGGATTTCTTTGAATTTCAATCAACGGATTATTTCTTTATGACCATTTTATGATAGATAGACAAAATATTTCTGTTTCTACCGGGAGTACTCAATACCTTCAAACTAGGCTGGGCTAACTCAACGATATCATACTCCAAGCTATGTTGAAATACGAATGATATCATATCACCTGCGCAGAGAGTAACACAGCCGGATTTGTAATTTGATGACTGCAGCGCTTGGTATGAAAATGGTTTGAGACGTATCAATGATTCAGTAGTACTTATTGGTAGTAGTGAAGTGGCGTAGGGTGCGGCTGCCCTTAGGAACGGTGGCGGCAGTGACCGCGATCCGTGTTTCGAAACAACTTTATGCAACTACGGGCGAGTGCAGTCTATACCTGATTGCTCTTGCCGGCAGTTGCAAAACACACCAACAACCGACGCACGTATGCACATATTTGTATGTAGTTACGTCGTTCCTGCTATTAAAAACGTAACAATATTCTGTAAAAAGCCATTGGCCTTCGGATCTCGTTTGCTCATATTTTTAAGTTGAGCTGGCGAACGAGTAAGCGGGCTACTTGACGGGATGTAGTGTTGGTCGCCCATGGGTTTGTCCTACATTAAAAGTGAAATGATGTTTCAAAATATTTAACTGAGGAGGTAGAGTAACCTCCGACAGGAAGTTTTCCGGAGTCGGATTCTTCCTGTAAACCTACAATAGTTAAAAGGAAACCTAATTAACTTTAAATCCAAGGTAATCTCTTAATCAATAACCAACTTCGTAATCGTTATGTTGAATTTCAGATCATAAATAGGTATTACGTAGTTAAAAATAAAAAACATAACATTATATACATACATCAATAATAAATAATAGTCGTATTGTACGTTACACTGGTGGGATTGATTTAAGATATCGTTTTTGCATTGGTGACATAAGTGCAATAAAAGTTACACTGGCATACATAAAGTAGATTATTACATAACCTGCAATACATTTATAAATATAAACATCCGTCACGGCATCTAGTTGTCACAACAACAATATTACGTGGACGATATAGAGTATATACTTCGACTGGGAATACCAAACGGGGAACATTCTAGTTTCTCAGATTATATCTTAGGGGGAAAGGAGTGGCAGCAAATCAACGCTATTATAGGTGAGACATCACAATACATTAGTCAAATCCGTTGTTCAATAGAGTACACTACGAGAAGATTCGATTTAAGTTCAAGGGTAGAAGAAAGTAACCACGATATTTTTCAGCTGACACAACCTTTTTAGAGCTTCAATAAATTAATGACAACTACCTCATTACAATCTATTACAGACATACCACGAGTTGAACTCGAACAACAAATTAGGCAGCGCACATAAATCTAAAACAAGACTATCCGTTTGGCAACATCCTTAATTTATCGTGACGTTTGAATGTGTAGAATAATAATTACTTCCATTCGATTTCACACACGTCACTGCGATGTTAGCAGTAAGGTGCGATTTGAACCTTAACACGACCTACTAGCGTCCCTGATAGACGTTCCTTTGTGAAAAACTTTCATATTATTATATAACAACAAATACTCTGAATAATAATATCACGTACGCTCATCTAATAATTTTCATATCGATTAATTGTTACATACGAGTCACTGATATGGTTGGTATCCACGTAACTGAGCTATGATAAAAGATCTCAAGTGGCTTCAAAATTAATTAATTAGACCATCTATTTCCATGTATTTGGGAAAAAAACTTTTCAATATTTTTAGGCACATGAACATTTCGAGTGTAAAAAATAAAGTGTAAACATATAAGGCATTTGGGAAATATACAAATTTTCAATACACGAACACTTCAGTGTCAGATATTGGATTACCTATTTAAAATGTATAATTATGAAGGAGTGCAGAAATCTTAGCACACAGAAGCGTAAATACGATATAAGTGTTGTATCCGGATAGGTTAATAATATTATAGTAATAATATTTTTTCGAAATTGCAGAGAAAATTACCTCATATCACACACATCACATGTATCATAATTATTCTTCGATATATTTTTAAATAAACCAAAAACGCCAACGTTTACGTTAAACATAAATATAATTATTAAATCAAAATTAATTGATACAAAAACAGGAATGTTCGCTTTTCGTTCCCGTGAAGCGATTTTCACAAAGAAGTACTGAAACCAGTACATTACGCAGCATTATCTAATAAGCTGTTCGTTAGTAATAGAGTATTACGAACGTATCCTAACAAGAATTACAGCAGGAATAACAATTACGAGAAATCTACACACTTTTTTTTACTCTTTTGATTATGATACCTTAATTTGTTTAGAACATTATTATTTCTTAGTGTCTTTATTGAAAACGAATATAGGTTTTATGAATGCTTACAAACAAAATTGGTAGCACTTTCCTCAAACTCGTCAGCTTATTACTCATTAAGAACCACCGTTTCTAACTATTAGTTGTGACAGTAATTATTGTTAAGTACAAATAAGCCACAATGTAGTATGTGTCATCTACGTGGCCGGAAACTAGAATTATTGGGTTGGCAACCAAATATATTTGCGGTTTTTATATTCTCAAGTGAAATCCATAATCACTTTCTTATCAACCAAATACCTCAAGTACAAACTACTGGAGAAAACTGATTCAAGCTTGAAGCAGTACGTCTATTATTCATTAACACTGAAAGTCGCCAGCCAAGTTAATGATGAGAATATAAAGAACTATAGGTGTAACAAATATGACATAAATCCTAATCGTACACGTCTTTCACGGCACGGCCGAGAGTCGAACGCGGCGTCATGTATCTTTGTATACTATAAAATAATGTCATCACCTGATAACCCTAATACATTGTACAACCATCATTAGTATGATCAGTAGTTAGTATATTCTATACAAAAAGCCATGTGCGGTATTAATATGTATTAAACAACAAATCCGTGAGCAATGTAAATGATGAACAACATTGCCGCACGTAAAATTGCATGAGGCATCAGCCGCACATAACAATTAAAACACGATAGAAAGCGAGTGTTTCGATTCCACTTCGAACACTCTTGCGCTTCAATCAACGAACAGTTCTTTAAATAGAAGGGAAGACAAATTTCACGTGTCGCGTCCCACTACTGAGCTACGAATTCTAACAGAATAGTATCCAATTTTATTTGTATGGGCATTTAATATCATTCATAAATTTTGTATATTTTTTGCTATAACATATAGGTATTATAGTTAAATGACAACAACTACTAACAAATTAATTTGGTCCTTTAGTATAACACGAAAATCCGCGCGTAAAGCCAACTTAAAAAAATCTACAACGAAGACTTCAACGCGCTCAAAGCGCTTTGAGTAACTCGAATTTTTTTATTTTAATCATGGAAGAAATGCATTAGTACAATACACGCAATGATAAAAGACATGAACATTGTGTGCTATAATTAAGAAAATAAATACACAATTGACTTTCCTTGACATGCAAACTTGCAAGGAAGATTCTTAAATTAATCATCCTACCAAATTTTTAAAAGCTTGTATTTTTGTAAAAAAAATTTGACACACCTAAACACAGACCTTATAACAGTTTTAAAATACATACATGAAAAGGTAAAACGATAGATATAATTATTAACTATTACATTCATGTGGTATTAAAAGCAAAAATCAAACAACAAAACTTTGCGGTTACAAGTATACTAAAATCTATCGTTGAGGAAACTATTTTGTTTCCGTATTATTATAAATTCTTATTTTTATTATAGCTTAATGTATTTTTGAGCTCATTGAACTTCTAGCTAAAACTTGAATTTGTAGTTGAACTAGTATTTAAGTTCAATCGCCCCTGCTTTGTGATATTATTTATTTTGAAAATAAAACAAAATATTTTAAAACTATTTAAGTACTAAAATACAATGTCGGCATATGTCTTTCGTATTTATCGCTATACAGAATATTAATATCAAGCCATAAGCTATGGTATTTATAGAAATATCCGTACATTGCCCTACCAGGAAATAACTGGATTCGTCCTTCAAACTCGTGATAAGTACATCAATCGAGTATGCCTTTACCGGTCCCTGTATAATGTGAAAGGGATTCCTCTAGAAAATTAACACGTACCCATTAATATTCATTTTATCAAGAAGCATTAACTATAAAAACATCAAAAACAATTTTAATCTTACGTTGCTTAAGGGGTTTAATAATTCTCACTATTCATATGCTAAAGCTTAAAACGGATACCGATATGATAATTTAAGAATTTATTCTATTAACCAGTATTTTTTTGGCCTTAAATAGCTTTAAGCAAATTTATTAGCTTCGCTATTTTAAGTTCTGACATACTTAACACACGGGTTATTTGCACCATTTTAAATATCTTAAATTTAATTTTACACGTTGTAAAAAGCATGTAATTATTTTTACAAGTAAAAATAAAAGTATTTTATACGTTATTATTGTAGAGTATTGTACTCAGACACAGCCTTGCTTAGTAGCGGTAGAAATGCCGTTCTCTATCGTGTAGAGGTAATGATCATAACTATAATTACCAAAGCGTATACTACAGTAACCTGTAAGTGGGTCGAAGACCGCGCCACTGTCCAGAGGTTAGGATTCAAGGACGTTTGCCCGCCGCTTTTTATATTGGTCGATAGAAACAAAGTATCTACCTATCTATATTTAATGTATTAAGTGGTAGAAGTTTCGAATAGGTCTGGTAGTATTAATTTCACAGCCATATTAAATCACATTATTATCGTCTAATAATGATGCTGTATTCTAAATTATTGAATTAGATTTTTATAATTGATAGTCAAGATTTCTTAATTATATATCAAATTATCATCGAATTTTAACAGGATAAAATAATTGACAATTATTATTTGCAGTGAAAAATATCCTGAGTATTGAAGAAATTTTAGAAGTTGATAATTTAAAAGACTGTTTCTAGAGAAGTAGTAAGTAGTAAGTAACTTTGATGAAAATATAACTTATATTTTAACCGTATAGTTTAACTTCAAAGTATAATTCAGTTGTTATTAAGATATTGATAAAATTACTTTTTATCAGATTTCCAATACATACAGGTTTCAAGATACAGGTTCTTCTAAAAATAAAAGCAGACTTTTTTAAGTTTATAATACATTTCACAAATGTATTTGTTCACGGCAAGTTGTCGTGACGAGTGAAGTTGCATTATGCTGTGCACTACATTGCATTGCAAAATGATCGCCGTCACGCTCTCAAAATTCAAAAAATTTGCTTATTACCCATAATTCGCTTAATGAGAATGCTGGAAATAAACTCTTTTTTCGAGTCATCTCAGTAATAACGAAAGGTCAATGTCTAACTAATTTTTTATAAGAATAATCAAGTTAATAGCTACATAATTATAGTCGGAATTTAATACGGTATTTTCCCACCCTTAAAGTAAGTTAAATGAAAGCATGTAGGCAAAGGCATTTCCGTATTATTTGCAAGAAAATGAGGCTCCAATAAATATTTCTAAAGGGCTTCCAGTCTGACGTTCCACAAATAACTACCTACGAACATGAGGGAAGTTCAGGAATTAATTAAACTCTTGCAATTCACATTCCAAGCGTTAAAAACAAACGTAAGAAAGAGCACTTCATAGCTCGTAGTCCGCAGCGTCATGGTTGACTTTATTTGTTTCGTGCGTAAGGTAATTCACCGTAATGAGGGAAGTTATGGATTCGTTATTACTTACAATTACTAATAATTAGCGGTACCTAGTAGTTGTTTGACACGACAAGAATGTTTACAACAAAAAGTTCTTTTAAATGAGCAATACTATAAGAAATTCCGTGGGAACGAATGAAAGAGAATTTTCGCAGATTATACGAAACTACGACGGTTAATAAAAATCTTTAACTAGAAGAAAAATCCTTATTTATTTTAAAACACATTTTTTAATTCATTGATTAAAACCTCCTTTATCTTTAAAGCACTTATTGAAATCCATTCTGCTGTATAGCCTAAACCTGTATAGGTTTTCATTGTTATTGACATTGCACAAAATATAATATAGACATATATATATATATAATATAGACTTCTCGAACGACACACAATGGTAAGTGTATAAAAATAGGAAATTTGGACCTGTAATAACTAAGAACCTATATTATAAAAATAGAATGCCCCTATAATTAAAAATGTAGCGATAATAAACTGCATTTTAGGGATATAAACTTTCAAAGGATTGCAGACTGGAGATAGATTGTAGAGAGTTAACGACAAAATTCATAAAACACAACAAACTTCAAACTCATTCATTGCCCTTATCAAATAACGACATCTCGTGCGCAAACGACTGTAATTAATATTGCTTCCACAGCCACCACTGATGAGTTCATTGTTTGCAAGTGCCAACCGAAACCTGCTGCTTACCCAATGTACCAACCACAGTACCAACTAACCTAAACATCCAGCAGTTACAAGGACGACTAGTAACATACCTGGCACTCCTGCTCTTATTTAGACTTACACACTTACATGCGAAAATAATATATGCCCCCGAAAAAGTCTACCTAGCATTATTCATGGTTGAAACAGGTATGTAAATATTATAATCAATCGAATTAACTTCAGCAACGTGCATTAGATTTTACCATCAATAAAAGGAGTAGTGAAGAACTCTTTTACCATGCACTATTCTGAGCTCAGAGACTACCAAACAGAGCAACGGAGATTGTCTCAGACTCAAAATACGAATGGAATCACATACACAACTCTTTGTTGACATTTGAGAAAACTTCAATGATTATCACCGACAGTTACGCGGCCTCTAAATGAATTTCGCAATCAACACTCAACAGTAGAGCTTCGACAGATTTAAGCAATTTTGTCAAAACTATAAGAAAATGTTAATATTAGCCTGATGAATAATAATTAATGATATATTGCGAAACAACTTGATATTTTGATTTCTATACATCCAGTACGAGTAGACAACGTGAAGATTGGTATACACTAGCCATCGACTGTTTTCATTTTAAATATTACAAAACCGCGAAGACAGAAGCAAACAAACCATTTTACATCTCCCTATGCCCTTTAGTATTGTCATCACGTAATTTAGGATTGAAGAAAATGTTGTAAGTCGAAAATAACATATGCGACGTCGAATGCGTTGCTGCAAACTCTTATACAATGATGTCGACTGAACAAATAGTTATGTGTTCCGCATTTCTAGTGAGCTTCATTTACGCAGGACGTTACGTGTCATGCTACTTATTCGATCGATTCATTTAGCTCCTAAATGATGAGCGCGATCTTTGGAGCGACCGATTCAATCCGAAACCGTTAAGTTTTCAGCACTTCGAAAGACAACTGTCTCTGAATATAAAAGAGTTATTTCGTAGCTTATTTTATTTACCCGCATAAATCATTGTGCGTATGTCAGTAACTGATTAAATTCGTAATTATTATAAAGTTCACGAGTCATAAAAGCTTTTGTTTATAATATCATAATTAACCTGTCTTTTTTTAAGACTTACCAAGTAAAACTGGGTCAATGTTCGCTAAATGGACTACAATAAAAGAAGAAAGGCTCATTTCATCAGCTAGACACGTTACCTACCCAGTTTTGATGCTATTAAAAATTCAAAGAATCTCACAAAACTTTCACTAATAGCAAACCGGAGACTAGGTACACGACACTTCGATAACTATTACTATGATCAACATATTTCTTTTAGGTAACTATTTATTTTAGATAAGGAAAAATACGACGAAATTTTTAAATCTTACTTAATAATGTCAAAAAAAATTAATGAAAAGGAAAAGCTTAGTGATTAATACTTTGCACTACTAGTCGAACGACAATTATTATAATTATAATCAAAAAATACCTACTGTAATAGGGTGGCTCATGATTCTGTGCAATAGATACCTACTGAGGTAGGTACATTTTAGGTCTGCTAGGCTGCCGGCAAGTATTGCATAACGCCTTATTTGATCTTTTGTTTACTATTGCTACGTTTAATACAAGGTCATTGTTATCTTGCATGCCAAAAAAGAGCAATTTACACCCGTCTCTTTTAGGATGTGAAACATCTTTGGACTTGGTACTGTAGGTAACACAAGCTCCTACTAATATTTAGATAATTATATACAATTACTACTGAAAACTTTACCGGTAATAAACTTATTTATTTACGTACATTGCATTTAAGAGTAAGGAACAATCGCTATTTGTTCGAGTCACGCTGAGAAATCAATGAGGAAATAGGACATGACTACAACATTGCGAAGAGAATAAACTTGCAATTCAACGGCTATTGTAGGATCCAAATGAAATATTAATGCGAAAAATAATTGTTGCATAGAAAGTTTAATATGAGTTGTCGAGATTGTACATTACATTGCATGCGCGCGCGCACGCTGCAGTGCGCGAGAAAGCACGACGCGATTCGCGGACGTCTCGCGTCCGCGCCGGCCGCACCATACATTCATCATCATTTTATCATTTTATTAGAAATACATTGAGACTATTTACTCTCACATGATAGCTCCTGATCTCGTCTAATAGGACTGACTTACTCCCAACGAAATTATTTAAATATTTTGCCCTAATGACATACTTTCAAAGCGCTACTTTTCATTTAAATCGAAGTAAAAGTTATGGACACTGGAAATCGGCGAGCGATCAATCCATCGGACCTGTGCTGCGAACCGACCCAGTGCCGCCGGACTGCTTACGAAGATTTCACTTTTAGGCTTCCTGTCACTGGGCAACCGAATCCAACGAAATAATCCAATATGACATAAATTAAATTCTAATTGCACCATGTTTTCATCTTATTATGTAGATCAGCTGACTTCATGACTTATAGGTTAGTGTCATGCTATTATGTAAAAAAAAGATTTCCGATTTTCAGCGAAATATAATATTTGAAGGTTAATATTTTGTTCCGAATATTTTATAACATTTTAGTTTATATATGAAATACGGATAAATAACAGATGCGGCGGTAATAGTACTTTATTTATAAAATTATTTTCTATGGAATAATTATCTAACCTGACAAGTCTTTCCAAATATCCGCAATGGAGATGGTCCGGGAGGTTTCAGTTTCACAAATACAGTTTGCCTTCGAACTTTATGTCCGAATTGACACAACAACTTATCTTGAACACGAGCACAGAGCCTACTCGAACTTAAACACGCCATAGCTACAACTGCAACGAAACGCTTGAGAACATTAACTACATTTTGTACATAGCACACTAACATTCAGTTTTTTCCTCCCCACTTATTACAGCTGATTGTCAATCGCCCGCCATTTTATATAGTGTTACCAGTCTTAAAAACTTCTTTTTAAACTCGGATTCTAATGAATTTAGCCTTTTCGATAATAGTCGTAAATCTTTGTCTTAAATACATTCTCAAGAATATTTAAAAATGTAACATACTTTTTAATTCATTTAAAAAGGCATTTTAAACGTGCTGTTGACTTTTTAAATTACGGTTTGCCTTATACTGACACTAAATTACTGACCCCACTATACGTTTAAGGTATGCGTACACTGTACAGTACTCGGGGGTATTAAAGACCCCGTTAAAATAATAGTATATGATTACTTATTTACAAGGTGCGACTGAGATTGGTTATGATTTTTCGATTCTCGATCAAGAATATCGGCCGAATTTTAACTAAGCGAAACTGACCTTACTTGACGTTATTATTATACTACAGTGTAGTTCTCCAGTATAATATACTGGACTACCTTATATGTCTGACTTAAATTTTCTTTATACTTATCTGTGGTAGCTTGACATCCTGTGAAAATCTGAAAATGTCAGACTATTTTTTTACTTTAGGTTATAAATAATAAAATATTTATACTTCCAGTCTCGAAAACACCTAAATAACCTTTAATTTCAGTGTTGTAAATTCAAAATTTTTACTTCATTGTAAACAAATTATACATTAATAAAAAAAATAATCCCTAACCAGCAGTGCTATTACCAATACAACCTAAAACCGTGGATAATGATACCCCGTGTTTCTCAATTTATTACTGCACTAAGAGCTGTAGAATGGAATATATATCAAATTTTTGGAGGTGGCCCACCGAAAGGTAAAATATAAATAATATTTCCATAACAACATGATAAGATAATCTGTAATATTTATTTTCTTAATATAGGTTTTGGTTAAAGATTCTGCATAATACAAGTAAAATTATTTTCACATGTATTATATTTTTTCAAATATGTATCTCTATATTTTTTATCTACCCTGTTTTTAGAACTTGCTTTAGCGTATATTCATGAAAGGTCGACCTTACCACCATCTATCAAGAAATTTTCAATCAAAGATATTGTTGGAGATGGTATCCTATTCGCTGTTCCAAAATTCAGGAGGACTGTTGAGAAAAGGCTTAAAAGGAAATTTGGACACAAAGATTATGTCTACCACATGATACTCCCAAAAAATAACATTAAAGTGTGTCATCAATGTGGACACCATCATGAAAGTGGAAGACTTTGTGGTAGGTAAACACGTTAAGCCCGCCATTTGTACACAAAAATGTGCAATAAAGTTAAATTAATAAATAAATAATCAATTAAATTTAAGCATTGTAATTTTGATTTTATTTTGTTGCTATAACCATGAATAACATTTAAAATGAACTTTTTAGGGAATTGCTATAAGAAAGTAGAAAAGGAAACTCAAGAAATTCAAGCAAAAATAAAGGAACAATTAGGATATTGCAAGCCAATTGAACATGATGTTATAGTTTTGTATGAAGGAGAAAACTTACCGGAAAAGGTAACAATCCTTACCTTATTTTTTCTCTCAAGTATAGATGAGTGGGAACCTTTGCTAAAGATATAAAATGATTGTGTAACCTTTGCCCTATAGACCTTATAAAACAAATATATATAATTGTTTTGAATATACCTACTGTTCCATTTCAGCCTAAGGAATTTTGGCAAGGGAAGAGAATTATCGAGATGAAAAAAGAAAGGCCAAAATGGTTTAGCAAGAATCTTTTGGAGAAGACTACGCAACAACCATCTAATTCTACTGATGTCAAGCCTACTGACCTAGCTTAGTTTTGAAAGAAGTATGTAGACACTATAATTTCATGTTAATATAAGTAGTTAAAATAAATGTATATGAAATAACATTTATTTTTATTTAGTTAAATAATGTACATTACATTTTCACCTTTCTTCAAAGCAGCTTTGGGTGCCTTTTAGAAGAGTTTTTATAAGACAAACATAATAATATTATTATATTATATGAAAAAATGTATTGCCAAAGCTTTACTTATTTACATTATACAATTTTAACTAAGTAGTTAAAACTTACATATTGTCGCTTATATAACAATACTGCATATGCTGCAAAAATTGGCAATCACATTCTATACTTCAACAAATTTTACTTAGGTGGTATTGTTATTAAAGCAACAATATCCAATCCTTACATTACCAGACCTCAATTTAGCAGTTCTTTGTTCAGGTTTTTGTAAATTAATAAGACAGTCAGTTTCATTTATTTTGTATATATAATTATTATATTCTAGACAAAATTCACTAAAATTATCATAATATTGATATCTAAATGGGATCTTTTAATATAAATTATTTCATTAATAGTCATTTGGACTTGATCACTGTCAAATAAATAATTAA
Source organism: Lerema accius (assembly GCA_001278395.1). NCBI lineage: Eukaryota > Metazoa > Arthropoda > Insecta > Lepidoptera > Hesperiidae > Lerema > Lerema accius. The sequence continues at coordinate 718,229 of LGAG01000024.1, forward strand.
CTAGGACAACATTGACATCCCTTAAATATAATGTATAAATTAGAGGACATTATCAAAAGAGCTTGGAGAGTTATCAAAATTATCTGAAATAGAATCTTCCTCAATATCACCTATAAAATGACTTTCAACATGAGACTGAAAATCTGCAAAGGTGACCTCTTTTGTAAATGTCTCACCACACATAGGACAAATCTTATCAAATGGAATGTATTCTACATCCTTGTCAGGATTTTCAGTAACATTTTTGCTCCCATTAGTGGAATTCAGGTCCTTAAAGGTATTGTTGTAGTTACTAGAATCCAATGGTGTATTCCAATTTACGAGACTGTCACTTGTTTCTATTTCCTTATGTTCTAGTCTTGAAACTTTTGCATTATTAGCAGCACATGATGGACATTTATAACCATCTGAAACAAAACACAGTCAAATCATGTACTTGGTATTTCATTAAAAAAAAAGATTTTATATTTAAATTTAAAAGTATGTTATTGACATGGACATAATTTATTGTGAACATTGTACTAAAATAAATCAACATTAAGAGAAAAGAATCCAAAAATAATAATAACATACCCTGTAATACAGTTTCTATTTTAGACATCACAAGTTTCAAATCCTTCTCTTGTTGAGCTAATTCCTTCTTCAAGCATTGCAATTTTTCTGTTTGACAGAGCATTTCTTTAAGGGAATCAGTGGCAGGATCTTCTAAATAAGCAAATCCAATAGAATCTATGTTCAAAATATCATCATCAATATCTTGTAATTGTGACATTTGTTCATACTGTTCAACTAATTGAGACTTCTCTTGTATGTAACTGTTTATAAGTTTCAATGAAATTTCTTCTAAACTAGATTCAGCATATTTTTCTTGGTAATTGGCACTAGTTTTAGGAGTACTGTGTATGTAGGTGTTTGTCCGAACTAAGGGCTTTGTATCTTTTATTTTGTCAGGTCCCTTGGCAGTGGCAAGTTTAGTCCACAAATTTTTATTTTCACATGACACCATGAATACATGATGCATGAGTTGTGATTTTTGTTTATTAAGTTCAGCAATTTTTTGTTGAAGTGATAACTTTTCATCGTCTTGCAAAGGTATGTAGTGTGTACCGTCCGCCTTAGCAGCCTCAAGTTTTAATCGCATATTATCACTTTCAAGGGTATTTATTCTTCGCTGTAACAATAAACATCTATCTCGCATAGCATGTAAGGCTAATTCATGAACACTAACGTTGTTAAACTCTCCTTTGAGTGTTGTCTGATACGTAGAATCGTTGTTAAAACTAACTATAGATTCAGAATCCATTTCTATTGTTATAAATTATTTGAAATTTTCTTAAAATTAATAAAAATATACAGTGATCAAAGGAAACGGCAGCTTTCAACACACAAACTAGGTAGTACTTTCAACATTAATTCCACAATTTACAATATTCATTCAAAGACAATGACAGTGTCATAGTGACAGTCAGATGACAACATGATTTATGTGACAGCGACTGACAATCGAATGCCTTGGATGTTTTTCTTTCGGCCTATTTTAGAGGCACAGATCGCCAGTAAAGACTATGATGCGTACAGTATCGTCGTATACTTATGCGCTGATAACGTACACAATATATCAGAGATCATTAGTTTTCTGAAGCATCCAGTACTATGCTCAAATGCTCTACGATACGAGCTTTTCTTATCCGCGGCGCACAATTTCCATAAAAATTACGTTCACTTCGGAGCACACACGATTGTGGTTGTGATTATCCCACAAACTAGGTAGTACAGATTATCCTGTGCTAAACACACTTAATAATAGGGATGTCCGATGATCCGATCTTTTCAATTTAAACGATTTTATACCAGTATATTATCAACTCTGTATAAGTGTCACGCGACCATACCTACTTTAACTTGTTGCATAATATAACAACAATATTACATCTAAAATGTTTAAAATAATTGGAAGTTGAAAAATTAAATTTAGTGTATAATAATAAGTAAGGTAAGGTGGGGTAAGACTAACACACGGGGCAAGAACTGTCTATTATCTCGATACGTATAGCTTAAATACGGAATTCTTTCAATCTGTAAGATAGAATAAACGTAAATGTTCTCGGCTTAAAACCACACATGTCGTTTCTTCAAGTGCATATCGAGATAATAGAAAGTGTTAGTCTTGCCCCGTGTGTTAGTCTTACCCCACCTTACCTTATAAATATGTAAAATAATAAGTTTTGCAAATTACCTATTTCGCCATCCCATCCAAACACACATTCCAATGCCGAAACTTGCTTTAAAACACTGAGGATGTATGCTATAAATTATATCGATTTTTTATCGATTAACACTGAGCAACTCTTTCGTATGTGGTCTTGCACTAGTATTGTCAAAGTCAAGTCAGTTTGTAAATCTGTAATGTATATTGTTCGTTCTGTGTCTAAGAAGGTACTCTGTGATTGACTGGAGTCGTCACTTTGCGTAGGAATTTTTCAAGCAATTCTTTTTTTATTAATTTAACTAATAATACAGTAGCAGTGTTAAAATAAGAAATTAAGTTCTGTTAGAATAATTTTGCGCCTTTCAACATGTGTTTTGTTTGTTTAGAAGGTTTTTTATAACAGAACCTTTGTTGGTATTGAAAAAGTGAATCACTGCAGTTCATCTTAAAACAATAAAGTATTTCCGAGTAAGTATACATTCAATGTTACTTATTATGATTTTTCTTATCAATACATTTTATTTAAATTACACTTGATAATAGTTGCAATGACGTGCAAAAATTCTTGTTTAACAAAATATTTAGGTCATTCAACATTAACCATTAAAAATTTATGATTGTTTTGTTTTTATGAAGTTGCTTTAAAATTTAAATATGGGTAGGTAATCAGTAACTATGTACTAATTCGGGGAGAATGTAAAAGGTAAACTATAGCAGCAAGGTCAACCAAGAGCTATAGGAAAATGCTGTTAAATATGAAAAAAATACAAGTTTCAAGTTAACTGTTTTGATTTGATTGAACAGAAAAATAAATAGCAGGCAGGGGTTACAAGTTTTGTTTATATTTTCTTGCTTCAGTTGTACCAAAAAAATAATGATTGTATCAAGTTGCTTTGCTATCTCATTTTCAATTTATCGTAAATTGTAATAATTATGTAATTTTTTATGGAGCTATAACAGCAAGCCCAGAAACCTATGATAGCATAACCCTATCTATTCCACGCAACCAGTTTATGCATGAGATTGTAACCATCTTTTGCAAATCTTTAATAGTGATGTATCACTACCGTAACTTCTATCTAGTATAGTTTTTCAGTTATATTAACAAAAATGTGTCTTTGCAATTTTTATGGCATTGGCTACAGTCCATCGACCAATTACTAGTGTAGTTCCTGTTAAAAACTTGTTATTATGTGTTATTCAACAACAAAATATAATTGTCGTATTTACTTAGTGTAATAAGTAATTAAAATTGATATTTTTTTTTTATCTATGATGCTTCATATTTACCATGAGTATGGTAGAAAGATATGTCTATTTTCAAATTATAATAAAATTAAATGGTTATAGTAAAAAGTTACGATTCATAAAACTGGTATCATAATACAACACTATTACTAAAAAACTGGTAACATTATTTCGAAAATTGACATTTGCATGTGTCAATTTAGTCCGTAGCGAAAAAAAACAGAATATAGTAATATTAGGTAAATATGTGTAACATATAATGTACCATGTCCATATTTTTTACAAATAAGTATCCCAAGTGATTTTTAAAGTTTTATAAATAGAGTAGAACTTAGAGTAGAATGTATAGGTTAATAAGTTATAAAATTATTTGCCCCTTTTATTAGTAAAATCTATTTACCCTATTACATTATTGTGACCTTAGATTTGCTTCAAGAAAGTTTTGCTCTAAGTACTCCAATAAGAAAATATATTTGGATTGGATGGTTTCTTTTCAGCTATAAACTGTTTGAAATTAATTAATCATTATAAGTTTACCACAATACACCAGTGAAAGCCATAGTCTAATTGGTTTATTATTGTTGTTCTCATAATTGCAGTGATTAATTCCCTAATGCATAGTAGTGATTTTTTAAACAATGTCCAAGTACATCAATTTTTTTATTTCAAGTACATCAGTTATATTATTATTTACAATAGATTGGATTCCCTGAGTAAAATAATACATGTGGCCACCACACATTATAGATGATGACTGTGTCTTTAAGACTGTTATTTTAATTGTAGCATATGACTGCAAAATGATTCAGTCTAATGTGTTAGTGAGCATTTGTTCTACTTTCGGTATTTTTATTAAGATTCAAATTTTTGCATGTCTGCTGATGTAGATAGGTAAGAATCACACTGAATTTAATACCTATTTATAGTGATGATTATCTTTATACTCAATCACACACATCATTTCTTTTATCTTATGTGCATTATGACTGCACAAGTACCCACTTACCTTAGCCATTGTCTTTTTAACTGATGTAAGCTGTTTATTATTTGTTAACATCATTATGACTATTACCAAACTATTCTATTACTCCAACAGTGATATGTTAGTCATCAGTACAAATAAGCAAAACTGTCTCTTAGAGCAGTTAGTCAGTTATTCTCCATGGTATTCCAAGAGGGAATTTAAAGTATCTCAAGGTACCAACCTATTTGACTGCCACAAGTTTTTGGACTTGTATGAGATCAAATGAGTCATGTAATCATATTTAGTGTCTGCTTCCTGTTGAATCAATCTGTAATCTGGCCAGTTGGTTTTTCTACAAAAAGTCCAAGAATGGGAGTGTAAATTATCAATTATGTTATGAGAACATCACTTCGAAGCTACGCACATGCAGAACTGCGGCTAATGCCTCTTCATGGCTATCTTTTATGATTAATTTCTAGTGTCCACAATACAAACTGGCATTATTACTTTGCGTAGAACAAATGCTTGGTCATTATTTCATTGCCCTGGACTTAAAACATAAATATTTGCTAAAGGTGCGATTGTTTCGAAATTGTGTTCAACCACATCGTAAGTGCAAACATTGCATAAATGATAGGTATGTAGGTAGGGTATGTAATACATAATATTGATACAAAGTTCATTATTACAATTCTTAGTTTCGAAAAGTAGTTTGTCTAGAACTCTTAAATATTTTGCATACCTATCTTCTTTTTTATTCAAGTGAGATTATCTCTATCAATACTAGGTTACTTTGGTGTATTTCAAGCGAATCTTTATAACTGAAATGTTTATATTATATAATTGTATCCGATGTAATTAAGTAAGTTAAGATGTTATAAGTGCATTGTACGAGTATGATACATAATACAGAGCTGGTATAGCCTTTTTAGAACTCATGATATGAGTACAAAGAACTAAGTACAAGAGGCTTATCTATACCAAGTAAAACAGCAGGATAATTTCTCACATGTTATTATTATAATTTTATGACATTAACTCTCAGTGTTGGAGGATAAAATTATGTTCTATACAATGTAGGGTTTCCCTGGCCTTATTTATTATTGAAGTAGGAAATATATTTGTATACAAAGAAAAAAATTATACTTATAGTAAATATCATAATTATATCTTTTTTATCTATTTCTCTAATTTGTTAGACTGCTATAATTGTTCAAGAGATTCATGGTATAATTGTATAATCCAGTGCCAGACAGTTGAATGGAATATAGTAGACATGGACAGATAGTGGAGTCTTAGTAATAGGCTAAAATTGACACCATTTGTATATGGAGTCGTAAAAATATCAAAAACAAAGTTTGCCTCATTTTGACTGCAGTTACCGAAGTTGTAGAGGAAACCCCATAAAATGTGGGATGTGTGAGATTTATAACTTTTCGCGTACGTCAGACCCCACGTCATTCATAGGGTTAATCATTATAATTATGTGGTCCATCCACGTTCGCGTAAATAATACTACCTACTAATCCGAGTTTATAATTGTTCCAGGCAACATTAAACAAAGCCAAGACAAATTGCTGTGTACAACGAGGAAATTTTGCATTGCGCTTCAATGGTCATTGTGACGTAAAAACGCGAAAACAATAGACTTGTTATGGAGACTCGACGTGGTACTGTATAAACGGAATCAGCGATGTGGTGGACGGTTGGTGCGCTGCTGGCACTGGCCGCGGCTTCTCACGCATTGCTGGAAGGACCTAACGTCTGCACTCGACAGGAACTGTGAGTATCATGCTGTAGGACGTATTTAAATATCCTTTGATGGTACTAATAATTTTCTTCCTCTATTTCTCTCCTTTTTTACCGGCGACACATTGTTAATGAATTTGATGTTACTAATGTCCAAAATTTCAATGCTTGCAGTCATCCTACGAATCTGTCCAGATTTCCATATCTTATGTACTCTCTTGAGTTAATCCTTTAATTAAGTAAAAGGCACGGTTTACTTGCGATCCTTGAAACATTAAGCCACAATAAAGCTTTTCTTTCCTCTCTAAATATCTTATCTACCAGTGGAATTAGACGATAGAGTAACCTCCTGATTTTTAATGGTTGGTGAATGCTGCAATCATTGAAGTGTTTGTGTATTCTCAAAATGTTTTGTAACAGATAGTAGACACTATTTACACTGTGCGAATGTCCTTATTTGCAACATATAACACATTTCCTAACAGGGACTGGTTCCCCCGTACCGACGTCCAATTAAATTCAATTTGTAGAATCACGTCAAGAAGAGGTACTCACTACTATTCGTAGCAGTTACGCACATTTATTTGTGATGCACTTGGATTGTTATACGTAGTTAATTCGTTGTTATCTTTGCCCTGACGATTAAGTTATGATAACAGTGTCAATATCGTGTTCATATTACTCATATAAACCTAATTAGCGTGTGGTTACTACGGATTGTATTACTTTATTTACATTTCCTTTAAATGCTGGCATGAATGACACCAATGACTCATGCGTTGTTTACGGACACGAGTACTTAACTCAGATTTATTATCTGAGAAAGAATTAAAATTTATCTAGACAATTTTTTTTTTGCTATTAATACAGTTAACTATTATATTGTTGATAAATCTCTGTTCTCAAAATCATAATAATATAATCATATTTATGTAAAGAAAGCAATAAATAATTTTATAAACAAATTGGACATCTGCCTACTGATAGTATTTCCTCTCGAAAAGGTCGACGGTTATTTATCGTAATGAAAAGATGACACGGCCATTGTATTTCGTTATGCTTTGTTTATTGTTAGGTATTTACTTGTGAAAAGGGGTGACTGATTACTCGTTGCAATGGATGCCATTATTCATCAAGCGGTTATGTTATAAGTATAACCGCACTGTTCGAGATACGGCATAAATTACTTGTTACTTACATGTATTTATGACGTTAATATGTATTATGTGTCTCTTTAAGTGAATGATTATAGTAGTCTTTATTGAGCTAATAAACAAATAAATGGCTACTTTGGCAATAAATGGAACTATTAGGCAAATTTTAGCTTTCCTAATGACAACATATTTACAATAATTAGATAAGCATTAAACAAATAACTGTCGTTTTATGAAGCATTTATCAAAGTTTGTTTATGTTTTGTAGAGTAAACTGTGCTATTATGATACGTACAAGTAAGATTTTTTCAATTTAATACATGTTTTTCGATTTCAGATACGTTACAACAATACGCGTGTCAGAACAAGAGGCTTATCAAGTGAAAGAATATGCTTGGTGTTTCAACATACCGTTTCGGTGTTCGAAGTACAAGATAAACTTTAGACCAGTGTTCAAAACTCATACCCTGGTGAAACAGAGGCCGGTGGAAGAATGCTGTGCCGGGTACGCGCCAGACGCTCAAGCAGAGCAATGTGTTCCTGTGTGCG
>LGAG01000024.1:745751-758073 GCA_001278395.1 Lerema accius
ATTTTGATATTTTTTTTGCTTAAAGACATTTCTGGGGGAGAGGCGCTGTAAAAAAAAATCTTAATATATAAAACACAGCGTGTGTGTGTTCGTCACTAAACTCCTACTGAACGGCTGAACCAATTTAAATAAAAAAATTATGAACTGTTTTAGTTGGACCCGGCAGGTGGTTCTCATGTCGAGATACTTAAAGGGACCAGCCAAACTATTAATTATTAAATCGCCGCCATAGCAAAAATTGGCCGATAAGCATTTATTAGAAGTACCTACAAGAAAATTTAAGGTCAGGTGTACCTGATGTAGAAAACTAAGACATGAACCAAATTATAAAAGGAAAATATGTGGCAGGACAACGTCTGCCCGGTCTTCTAGTATATATAAGTGTAGCCTACGATATTCTCACAATAGAGACAAATACAATGACACCATACAAGTTGTTATCTGGCTAGCAGTTTAAGCTAGTTTATACGATAAATATTCAATAACAATTAATAGGTACTATACATATTGGATGCATTTCAAATAGACAAATCCGTAAAAATAAATGATAAAAAATATGCACATATTTCTGTGCATAAATTTAATATTTCAACTCTATTTGCAACGCTTTTTCCCACGAGCTTTGCGGTCGGCCGTAAAATATAAATAAATTTACTTATTGAACGCGCGCTTCTATGCAAGTTTTATTTAACAGTTCATGGATCTTTATGAATAAATATTTTTGCTTCATCAAAGCGTATTTAATACTTATTCCCCGGGCGATCCACGTTTTTAGTAATTACGGGATAAAGTCGTGAAAGGCGTGATAGAGTGCGTCTCTATATTGGTTTTGGCAGACTAAGCCGCCCGCCGATCAATTTACGTAACGATTTGATACCGCAGGAAGATGCGGCGTCGCTTTGTTACACCACTCGTCTTCGTAATGGACGTCCATTTGCTAAGTGAATTATAATACGCCGATAGCCGCTTCTATTACCACAATATTGTTCAATTAGGAACAGATAAACGTCCACAATTATGTCCAATTTACATCGTTACATTCGTAACACAGCCTATAAACCATATCTAATACGATCGTTAGCAATGCTCACAATATAACTACGAAAAAAGGAATACATGTATGCTTAGTACATTTTAAACCTTAATCTAACTTATGTAACGTATCTTAAGTCTACATAATAATTCCGAAATCGCCGCTCTACCATTACAATCTTTAAATGCAATCTTTTGTAATCTAAATATAGTATGTGTTAAAAAGTTCATAGCTTATCATTAGGTAAATTACCTTACTTGTACTTTGCTTTTTGTAGAATGCACAAGCAATCTAAATAAATATTTACATACATATTTACTCACCTTACGGTGTTTCGTACCTAGCAGTAGAGATATTTTAGTGTTTACAAAGTACAAATTAATATTGCCAGCTGAATCCGGATGATTATCTCCACGAAGATCGTGCAACTCGAAGCTTATTAATATTAAAGTTGACGGGGTTTTGCGGTGACGGTAAATAAACAGACAACTTCGCTGTAGACCGGTTTAAGACAAACTTATAATTAATTTACACTTCTGAATTACTGGGTCTCGTTTTGATTTATACTAAGTCATGTAAAGGGGACTTTAAATTGTGATTCATTGTGGCTTTCTTTACCCGCAATCCTTTACATTTAATCATGAAAAACCGGATCTTAACCGGAAAAGATTCAGTTTACACGACGAAGCACATTTGCAACCGTTTTAATAAAAATGCCTTACAGACTGCGATTTAAATGAGGATTAAACCCGAGTTTTCAAGTGATTCTTACCTTGTAGTATCAAATTTATACTGCGGTCGTTTCATGAAGAGTAAACGCGGCAGTATGTGAATAAAAACTCTTTTAACCCACGGCGACATCCGGTGAGTTTGTGGCGAGCGAAAGTGAACGTTGAGCACCACGACAGTCACGCATATACTGAAACAACGAATAAGTTCAAAGATATATTTAAGTAACAAAAATATCTTGAGTGGCTTAGACAATTTTGTCGTATAAACACACGAATATTCCCAATTCAAGTCAAGAGTTAGCCACATGATGGAAAGAGGTCAGCGTCTTACACGTTACCTTTCTGTTACCAAAGTTTAGTTGTCATAAAAAATTAACGGAGAAGAAAGATAGAATGAAAGTAACCCATGCTACTCCGCTTTAGATGACTTACTACACGTACCGATGGTTGAAGTTTGTCTTAACACTTTAATAATTAAAACGAATAAAAGTTTCGCTTTTAATTTACTCTTATTACTTTTCTCTATCGTATTAATCTCCGACTTAGCACTCAACTCTTGCGTACTTTTTGTCACAAAAATGGATAAAGAATTATAATTATAGTACTTTGGTTTGAAACCTTAAAAGCCCGTAATTACCGCTGCCTAATGGTTTCCATTTCCAAGTTCTTAAGGTGTTGTGGTTTGAAATATTAAAACGTTTTAAGTTAAATACAGCCATAGGTAATTTTTGGACAATAAATTCAAGGATATTACGATGGTTTCTACTGATTTGGAACCCTTTAAATAATACCCCCGAGGTTTGCACGTTATATTGTATCATAAGTCGCAGTAATTCGCAAACATGCGTAATGTCTCTAAATGTTAGCAATTAATCAAGATTTATCTAATCCCAAGACGTTACTTGGTGCGAGCGAATCTTGTGGCAGAACCAGGAACTAACAAACTGTAGATATTATTGTTTACTCGCCAGCTAATAACACTTATCAACTTATGACTTATACTAATTGTATGTGGACTGAATTGTTTACTTTTTAGCTTATTAATCTAACAATTAGTATCCATAGATACCTACAGTGTAACTAATTGCAATTTTCAACTTTAAAGGATAGGCCCTAAAAAGGTATAAGGTTAATAAAAATGTTTATTCTAATTTAGCAAGATGCTTCATAGAAGAAAAATGTAGAATAGAAGAATCTAGAATAATTTAATAAAATCTAGAAAAAACAATATAAAATCTAGAAGTTTTTAAAATGCCACGCATTTAAAACCATCTGAAGTTCAATGCCGAAATAATTATTAAGTATGAACAGATTACGACTTTCAAAGGTACCCCATGCAACTTTTTCGGACGAAGTTTCAATTTATATGGTAATTACAACGGACCTGGCGAATAAACGCGCTGAGTTTAAGCATATAATTATTTACGTATTTAAATTACTCGGCATAAATTCGCAGTTCAATTAACAGCACTTTAATTTACCAAATAGGAAGTGTGCGTTATTATTTGGTCCAAATTAGGTTCTGGGAATACCAGGTGGTTAATCCAATGGTAATTAAAAACAGATATTCAAACAATTATTTTCCAACGGAATGCGTTTTTAATGTGTACCTAATGAAACCGTTCGTAACAATTTAATTTAACCTATAAAAAGGGCAAGCTATCTAATCGAGCTTAACGAGACCTTCGACGCATGGTATCTGTTAATGTAGGTACTTTGCTGTTCATCGAAAAAACCGTGAATTTTCTTAAGCCAATTCACAGTCAAGGATTGTTATACACAGTCTGACCGTCATACACGAGCATCTTGAAGCACTTCGTCATACAATGACGCACAACTGATATTTTTATAAAATAGTACAAAATATAAAAAAGGAGTTACTGGTATAAATAAAAGTAACAAATTACCTTATAGAAACAAGAATCATTGCGAATATAAGATATTTTCCGAGTAGAGGCACAACCAGCGACGTCGGCGGAATGATTTCCACGACCAGTAAGAAGAACACGTGGAGGCTAATGAGAATTGATATCGACAGCGTAACCTGCAGAATAAACGCTAGAATTAGTATTAATAGGTATTGTAACAGTTACTCAATACATAATCAACATACCTACACATAAATACAAAAATGTATCTTATAATAGAAACTAAAATTTAATACAGAATAAAAAAGAGGTATCAACTCAAACGGTACATGGACAAGGTTTGGAGTTATTATTAGTTAATGTAACGATGATAGGTTGTCATTATAATTACTATAGGTAAAATAAATTCTTAAGAGTAAACCTAAGTCTGATTCCACTTGGTATGGAAAGCGTGCAGGGAGAGCCCAATGAAATTGACGTAATTTCTTTAGGCTCACTCGAAACGTGTATCGGTACTATATTGCTTACACAGCGACTTTTAGACTTTCTTTTTACGTCCATTCAGTAATTTTATAGAACGTGTCAAAGGTTTTTATTAAGCTACTTTATTTTAAATACTTACTGTACTTGGAGTTCTATATTCTTTATTATAGGTAAAATTGTAACATAATATGTCGTGGAACAAATGATTAATGTGGCATTATTCATAATGCCTGGCCATTCTCTAAAAGTACCTACTCAAATTGGTTATTCGGATTGAATGATAATTTAATGGAATGAAAGAAAGTTACATAGACATAATACATTAATTTTAAAATGCATTATAAATTACTTAAAAATAATAAAGATATAATTTACATTTATTTAGGCCAATGAAGTTTACATACCTTTTCCCCACTATCTGAAGGTAAATAGAATGTGAGCACTGTGAGGAAAGAAATTCCCATGCAAGGGATGATAATATTCACGGTATAGAATAGAGTTTTTCTTCGCATCGTGATATTAAATGTGATATCTAAGTAGGGCTCGTCGCAACACGTGTAGAACTTTTCATTCCTGTAAACAATATCCCAGAAGTAAGTGTGAATTCTAAATGTAAACTAAGCTTCCTTTATGTCGATACCTACCGACTATTATAACCAACGCTTATATAACATCTAAATACATTATCAACAAATGTTCAACATACAAACGTGTGATAAATAAATATGTATGTTCTTCAGTCGCAGTCGTTCATGATATCTTAATATAAGTGCGAGGCCATAAGTGTACCTATGAGCATTGTAATACAAAAATCCGAGAGCATTTCATGTTACAAACTAACTCGTTGGGTACTTAAGAGGGATTTTGCGCAAGAAAGCATAAGAGCATTGGAGCGTGGGATATCATTGTGTCGGCTGTATTTAAGTATTGTGTACATAAGTAGCTACTCAGTGCGCACCGTGCAAGATCTACTTAAGTAGAAGGATTATGCGATGGGCGGATGACATTGTGCGTGGGGACGAGTGTAGCGCCGAAATTATACGTGGTAATTTTACGTACGTATCAAAGGTAAACAAAAAACCATTTTAAGAAAAGGCCAATTTTTTATAAAGTTACAACATAACATTTTTGTAATAAGATAGAAACAGGAAGTGTTTATAACGATTTGAGTATATAATTATATTTTATGTCTTTTTAGATTACTCTTACTTAGATATGTAGCTTCAAAACATTATTGAACAACGTAAGTCTGCCATCAATATAGGTAGGTAATATAGAAGTATTGTCTTACAAAGCTTGTCTGTTATTGGAAAATAAGAGATGGATATTGTTATATTTCTAAGATTTTTTGCCGTTGAAATGAAAGAGGCACACATTGCTAAGCCCTCGAGAGTCGAGATAAATCGACACACTTGGATAAAGTTTATCTCGATATCCCGCTATGATATGAGCTTAAGGTTTTTGCGCAAAGTCATCTTTTTTAAGTAGATTTTTCGCTACGGCGATATTATATATATAGGTACCTACTTTTATCACTGAAGCTATATATTCAAAATATTCCTTCAGTTATGGCGCAAGGTATTTAATGATAGATAGTATAGTATGGTATGCGCACATAAAATATGTATAGAAGCAATTTTCTGAAGTGAGTCATAAAAAGTTCGGTGTACCGAAAATTGCCAGTGTGACATTCATCTACGTTTGAAAATGGAATGTTACCAAATATGATTCACGTTGGAAGGCGAAGCTCGGTAGGTATAATGTAGAGCGTTGCTATTTCCATCTAACGGAATCAATCATAAGAATCCTATCGAATTGTATGAATTTTATCGAGACCTGCTACTCGTATGTTTGCGAAACATTCATATTAAAAGATAGCAGCTTCAGAAAACTATTTTCAGCAAATTAATTAGCTGCTAGAGGGATACAAATAATAATCTCGTTAATATGTTTCACGATCAAATGGGATTTCAGGATCAAAAGTTTGATCATAAAGAAGTCCTTATGTATTAAAATTTATAATAAGTAAGTAAAAATGTAGTAAGTTGGGACTATACGGTAAATTATGAGAGACTCCTGATATTTTTTTAATATGCCTGCTAAAACTGTCTTTAATTAGTGTCGTCGTGGTATGTCAATTTTGCGGCTCAAATTATGGCAAATTGCCAGGACAAAGATCTATTAATCTTTTAGTTACATCTCACCCATATTTTTACGACAGGTTTGTCTATCGTAATCCGATATTATCCACGTGGTTATTGAAGGGGCCGGCTAGTACAGCGGCTTGGGAAAGCGTCAGAAAGCGTTCGGGAAAGTTTCGGATATTTTGCTCAATTTGCTTTTATTTATCTCGCCGTCCCAGGTTGCGGCTTACTAATAATGTTCTTATTTTTATATCACAAAACAACAAACATAATAAACGCTGCGAGATTCAATTACATTTGATTTATGGCTTGGATTTTACGCTCTTGATTTATGGTAGGTACAAATTAGCATAACTTGACAGATCGTAACTAATTATTGGTGTCTTGAATATTTAATACTTTCTAATCACTTAGAAGTGAATTTACTGACCATCAGTTTTGATGTGCAGTGATTTATAGGTTACATTTCCCTTCCTTGTCTTCTGAGGACTTATAAAGATCGTATAATTGAAAAAACTATTTGCAATTAAATGAACATTATAATTGGATCAATAGATGCATAGTGCTCAAGGCATAACTTGAAAACCCAAGAAAAGAACTTTACCGACTTTAATTCCGCTTTCAAACGATTCTCCGACGGAAGAAAATAATTCTTGATCAATCTGTAATGGCCTTTCGTATTGAATCGAGGAACGGATGAAGAAAAATAATGAAGTGTAGCCGAGTGTAAAACAAGGGGTGGCAACGAGTAGCAAGGTAAACTGGGGCGCAGCAATTATTTTTATATTTCTGAGTGCAACTGTATGGTACAAAAGTATAAGCTTTAACCCCTTTAACACTCTAGAGACTGACACACACAATTAAACAGCTATCGTTTTGCTGCAACAATATAAAAATGTAAAGGTCTGGAAAATGTAAAACTAAAAAGTGTTCAACTTATCTGTACTAAATTGTAAAGCAAAGTCTGTATGAGATATATCAGTACGAAGCGGGGTGTGTACTTTGTGCAAGTAAGAGTACCTACCCACTTATTTTGCCGAGAAATTTGTAGCCTCCCCAACTTTGTTATAGTATTAGGTACAAAGCCCTTTGTCGCCATTGTAAAAGGGGCAACTACTTTACATATATGAAGTCGCTAGCAACTGATGTGTTAAGAATGATAAATCACTCTTTGTTTGATTAAGTTATGGGTTACCAGCTTTATTTTTAAAATAGGTAATATAAAAAAAATATGTAGACGGAGACAAATAATAAGAGATATAATTCCGAATTTCAAGTAGTATAAAAAAAGTTCATACAGTTATACTAATATTAGTCCATGAGTCACAGGTGGTATGGACAAACTCGATTAACATACTAACACTTACAATCCGAAAACAACCATCTGTCACATAAATGTATGCCCAGACCGGGAATTGAACTCTCAGAGGAATCATTCGGTTTGTACACATAATGTTCAAAAATATCTGTGTCATTACAGATGTATAGGTACGTAAATGTAGGCGTAATTTGAAGTTTTATAGATATACAAATATTATAATGCAAAATATTCAGATAGGTATTGTTACTTAATCGACTCTTTATTAAGATTAGAATCTTTCAACATAGAGCCTAAACCACCATTATTACGACTGATTATGATTACGTACATTTTAATCGATAATAGCTAACAATGAACTTGAAGCAGTCAATAAAGTGTCTATTTATCTGTAAACTCACTGCCAAATGTCAAACTGAACGTGCCTTCATTATTTTTTTTAAATGATCTTTAATTAAACCCTTAAATTTTAGTTAAGTATTGAAAGCGACTTTAGTGTTGTAATGTGAAAGGGACCATATTGTTATCATTGTAATGTTGTAGCTCACCTGACGGCAGGGACCTCCAGGATGTCCCACTCCACTGACATATAGAACTCGGAGAGGTCCACGCCCACGGACACCACGTTGCTACCGGCTTGCTCGTCCATATGTCTGAGATCCACCTGCACACACCCTCATTCACCATTATATTGCACTATGATACTCGTAATCTTATTTGAAAATGAAGACTTCGCAAAAGAATGTTATCTTTTTCTTATTAAAATATCAAGTGTACCTCTTTATGAAGTACGCTCGTCTACTTGCTAAAGTATCACTTCAATCTTTAGTCAGCAGAAAAATTTAATCAATGGATTTCGATGAGATTCAGAAAACTTGAAAGGTACTAAATTTTTGTTAACGCTAATAAACTAATTTTATAATAAATTCAATGTAATTTTACGATATTTTCAATGTAGTTATATAAAGGTTTATTCCTAAACTTAAATTAGAATGGAATTGCAAAAAATTGATTATGCATCAGCATTATGTTGTACAACACCTAGACACACAAAATACAAACACACAATATGCATTTTAAACAAATCAGTTATTAGTTTATCGTTTTATAGATTAGCATTTAGTCACTTATGTTGTTTAGTTCTACACAATAAAACAGTTACAATTTTACGAAGAGCAAGTATAAAGGTCGCAATCAATTATGAATGTACTAAATTTTAATTACGCAAGTAATTGTTAAGAGTTACCTAAGATATTATCGTGAATGCTCTTTCGTAAAATTGTATATTATTATATTAATATTTCTATTTATTGGGCGGATAGATCACAATAATTTAGTTAGTTTGTTTAATCGATACATGCACCCTGTCACACGATGTGAACCTACGTAACATAGTGTGTGTGGTAGGATCGACTAATTCACCACATTAACCACCGCACTGGACTAAACGCTAACAAAGTTTATCTGTTGTCGGTACTCGAACGTATTACTGCTTAAAAGTCGACCGGATAAATCGATATTGAATAGCAAACCAAACCACAAAGTGTGCCAAGTAGGATGTACCTGTATTGAAGAAATTATCAACAGCAATTTTAAATCTCTTTTAGGATACGACGCTTTAAACACTTATCCATATAGACACGTGACAACGACATTTGATATCATGCGAAGTACCAACGCGCAAACACAGAACACGCCTAGTAAGGTAATCAAAAAGTTGGAGTATTGACGAGTCGTGGCGGAGTCTACTTCCAAGTACCGCCTCAGGAAACCATAGTGACGATGGGATCGTTATGGCACCATTGTAAGACTAGAACGTGGCATGTGGACTCCACTGAGAGCGAGTCGTCAAGTTGCGTTAAGGAGGTTGGAAGCGCCGGCTCCGCCGCGCGTGTGTGTGTGCGGCGCGCGCCCAGCTCTGCGCCTCATGCCAACTGCGCGCTGCACGCTCACAACGCTCACTATATCGTTTTCAAACTCTAAATAATCCAATAGTCCGCGACATGTTGATATCAGGCGCAAGCTACGAAAGTGTAATGCATGCATGTGCGTTTCGCCAAATGAACGAAACTATTATTTCGCTTCATTCGACGAGACGAACGGTCTACTGGAAATATCTAAGTCGTATAGAATGTGTGCACCATGAACTCCATGTCTGTATTGTGTAGGTTTATTATTGTTTTGTTTCTGTATTTATGAATTCAATATTCATGCAATGGTCAGCGACACTGAATTCTTACAGCCACTAAGAGTCGCTAATAGGGAAAGGTATAAAATATGCAGTATGATGACATATTATGCTCAGAAGTGTGTCGAGCCACAGGTGTGAATACTCTTAGACAAATCTCCACGTGCTGTGCTTAACCTGTTCGCGTGTAGGAACGTGTAAAGCTGTGTAAGAGCCGTGGCCATAGTTTGCGGCTGGCGGCCGCCGTGATCGGGAATGCAATTGGTCAGGGGTCAAGCCGGAGTCATGCGGTGAGTGGCCGTACACAGACAGTACGGTAGCATGCAGCAAGCTAGTGTGGGGACGCGGATGTCGTATCGGCGTGTGTGTGTGGCGCGAGCGGAGCCAGCTTAGGAGGGTGTGTGAGCCCCGAGAGAGGCCGCTCCGCGCAGCGGGAAGTTATAGCGCGCTACTAAGTTACTTTATTATCGGCTAGTACTCGCGCTAGCCGTCGGCCGAAGGCGGTATGAATGTTTAGTGACGCGGAATGGCTCAATCGGAGCGGGAGGCTTCGGAAAGGATCGACTCGAGCGGTGTTGCATCCCATATCACCTGGCTGTTTGAATTTTATACCTTTCCGTGTAGAGCGAGGAAGGCCGATCGAACTAAGTGGAACCGACCGTGGAAAACTGGAGCATTCGTGGACACGCACGTCGACATACTGCTACTCCACATATTTAAAACATCATCATTGCAATATTATATGCAAAACTTGCAACATGTCAGAGCTAATGGCGCTCGCGCCGCGCGCCGGCGGGGAGCGGGCTGTCGGCTCGCGACTCGCGACTCACGGAAGCGCGCTCTACGCCGTCGCGCTGCGCCGTCGCGTACAGTCAATATGTAAAAGTGAGTAACATACCACATGGACAAAATTAATAATAATTACACGACGAATTACGTTCGAGCCAACAAGCTACTGCATGGACATCGGCCTCGGCGGCGGGCCCTACGCTACGACCCGCGCGCGCGGCGCCAAGCAGCGTACAGCGGGGCGTCACCTTGAAGCCGTCATACGTCCAGCTGCCTAACTTAAGCACACAGGTTTGCACGTCGTAAGGAAAGAACTCGACGTCGATCGAGCAGGACGACTTATAGACGGCGGGCGGCTGCCACACCACCATGCCGTTGTAGTACACCGTGGCCTTGGTCATCAGCGTCACCTCGTAGTTCCCGTCGGCGCTGCGGACAAACAGAGCGGTCAGCGAGAGCCTTCGGGGAGCCTCGCGTAATTACCTTGAATCCGTCGTACGTCCAGCTACCGAACTTAAGAACGCACGTTTGCTCGTCGAACGGAAAATATTCCACGTCTATTTCGCAGGAAGACTTGTAAATGGCGGGTGGTTTCCATTCGACTAGCCCTTGGTGGTAGATGGTCGCCTTGGTCGCCAACGTTACCTCGAAGTTACCGTCGGCACTGCAATGTTAACGCATATTACAAGCCGCACGCGGCCCCTTATCGGCCTTTGGTTGAACGATCACGGCGGGCGCTTAATAATATGGTTATTTCGCGCTCAGTTTACCCTTCTGGATACAGGTCTACACTACATTAAGTAGTTGGAAATAGACCGACCGGTGAAAAAAAATCAAAACTATTCTGTATGTAGTGCCTATTGAGGTGATATACATTCGTATGTCGTACCTACTTGTATATGAAATGTAAGTATATTTGATTAAGCGGCATGTCGTATACGTAACTGAGTATGTGTGTTCAGCTGTATCGGTATTGCGTTGTGGAAAATACAATGCCCGTATTAAATTTTTAAGTAGATCATAAATAACGTTAATTCTAGAAAATAATAAATGTTATTGGAAGAAAAACTCGTAATAAAATATTTGTATTACAAAGATCTGAAGAAAACCATATCTGGTATTAAAATATTTGAACAAGGATGACGATAACGGCGGCTAAAGAAATTCCACCCCGTTTGACGAGAAATAAAACGATTGGATTTTATTACGGAGGGAACAGAGCTGAAATAAAAATTGAAACAACATCCAATCTGTGGATGAAAATTAGGAAAATTATTAAACTTGAAAGGTTCTTGGGTCAACAGTAAGTGTGCTCAAGGTGATGAGAATGAGTGAAAGAGAAAATGTGCACATTTATCACGAGAGGGCGCAGGTCGCAATGGCGGGCATCGGAAATGAGCGGCGGTTGTTGTCTAGCCCATTAATCACAGTCCGTCAGCAGCGCGTGAAAGGCTGGGAATAATGAACGGCTTCTTAGACCGGTCGTGACATCGGGTCTTGCCTTAGCCGTAGATTATTAAAGAAAGTACCTATATCTCCCGTCGCTTCTCCCGTGTCAAATTCTCACTATGGACGGATGGAACGAGGAACCGTGTAGAAATATTTTGGCGTTATTCCCACAGACATTTTTATATTTAATTCTCGATTTACTAACGTAGGTATTGTATCTATAAGATAATAATTATAAAGAAGGATAACTATAAAGCATAAAAAGTTTATTGAATAAAAACAATTAAGGTTTTGTTTCATGGTATCGTTAAAACATACG
>LGAG01000024.1:758779-771153 GCA_001278395.1 Lerema accius
GTTATTCCCACAGACATTTTTATATTCAAATCTCGATTTACTAACGTAGGTATTGTACCTATAAGATAATAATTATAAAGAAGGATAACTATAGACCATAAAAAGTTTATTGAATAAAAACAATTAAGGTTTTGTTTCATGATATTGTTAAAACATACGCGTACGTGCGTTCTATAAACAAAGTAAATTAAATTGCACTAGTATGTTACATTTTACAATTAAATTGGTTCAAATTAAAATTTCAACACCAAAGGCCATAACAACATCCCAGTTCACAAAAATTACACGTATATTTAAACGTGGAACGAAATTTCAACCCTCAAATTACAAGTTAATGTTTTCACAAAAAAAATGCCTGTATGATGTTGTTATTAAGTTATAATAGGTTCGTAACCCTTTTTAAGACACAGATAACTAACTTTTAATTTGTTCTAGTTAGAATTGCAGTAATCACATACTTGTTTGACAATAATACACGAGTAGTCCTTGATAGAAGATAATTCAAAAACATCAGTGAGATTTGTTGAAGAAAACGTTCACAGTATTTACGGAAGTTTCCCAAATTTTCTGTGCATCAGTTTGCACATGGCTCACTAATCGATTGAATCCAAATTTCATCCTGTCAAATATGAAGTTTAGCCCATCGCTCCATGCTGCATCACAGATTACCTAAAATCCGATAAAAGGAATCCTAGATTTTAGCAGTTAAGAAAGTTTTGAACAAAAAGAATTTTATTAAACGCAAAAACCTAAGTAGACATACGTTCATTTAGAAATGTTATTTAAAACGTTTGGAAACTGACGTGAAAATTTCATAAAAATTATAAAATGCTTTTGCTCACCGAATGAAAAAATAAAAAAAATATTATCACTATCACTTTTAACTTCATGTTAAATACTGTAAAATGCACGCCCTTTACAATAGAGCACACGCGGCAACTGACTGAGTTCAACAGACACCACACTTACTCGGAAATACTCGTAATTACCATGTTCATTAAATAATACATCAGTAGGTACAACGACTTCTGTTATTGTAGAAATATTCTTTAGTATGATAATACAGACTATTACTATTTTTAAACACAGTAAATAGTGTACCTCTCTTATTGTACCTATTGCTTGGATAACGCTTAGGTACCTATTACCTTTTTGGGTATGGTTATTACGTTTATGGCTTTTAGTAAACATAAAGTATTGTTCCTTTATGTTGAATAGGTCAGTCACAATTAAATGTGTACAGTATTTTTGTAGTTTTCTAATTTGTTAGTAAAAAATACCGTTGGATATGTTGAACAATTTAAAAATAAGAAATGACTGTATATTGTAAATAGCCATTAAATCTCAAATGAACAAATTTTATAGCCTGTAATATCAAGCAATAAATTTGTTTTATCGCGTTGTTAATACAATATTCAGAGCATCAAAACAAAAGCTTTTTACCGCTCACAGAAAGTAATTCTTATATGGATGTACGTTCAGAAATATCATTGTATCTGCTTAGAAGAATAGGAGCGAAGTTTAACTACTATCCATGATTAAAAACGTACGCACTACTCTCATTTAATATTGTATGCGACCGTGTAATTACATAAAACATCCCAGTTTTTCAGTAAAGTATAAAACGTCCAACACGTCGTGTAGCATAACAGCAGCACACAAAGCACACTTCACACCATATTTTCTACACATTTTCCCACAAACATACTACATGAGAATCATACTCGTATGTAGCGTAAAATCACTTCCTTTCTATTTAACCATTGAAGGACACTTTTAATGACATAGTAAGTGTATAACTTCATATGCTATTAAATACGCTACGAAATTTCATAATAATAATGTTGTAATAGAAACATCACCAAAAGCCGAAGAGCTTAAGTACTTTGATTTATTGGGGTCGTATTGGTATTGCAAAAACATATTCGTTATTCTGTGGCAAAGGTTAACGTGCCTGTATTATCTATGTAAAAAAATCAATTTGGCGAGTATTCAGCATTTTGATAGCGATACATAATATTATTATGATTTAATGATGAATTATTTAAAAACAATAAGACAATCGTAAATCAAATTTGAGTCGTAGGTTTTATTAGATATTATTTAAAAAAAACTTTACGGGTATTATAGGGAATGGTTTGGAAGCTAGTGTTTGTAATAATCGGTACATAATATAATTTTTTCAACTAAACAATGATGCAATGAGTAACATCGACAAATATGATACATCGTGCGTTTTTCGATAACACATTAAAGCACAGACATTGAAGCTTCAAAATTAATACGTAGGTAGAAATAAATATATAATGAACATAAATTGAGTTTTAAGTGATTATGTTTAGTGTTACGATTTAGTGTTATTGTTATGAAAGTGTATATTTAGTTAAACAGAAACACCAACAAGTTTAGAATAGTAAGAAGCACATAATAATATTATCAAGGAATAATTTTAACGACGTGTGCGGCTGCATTGCGAGGTACCCGGTAATGAATATTAGATTTCATTCCTTTGAGAGCTATGACGCCATTACGACTAATGTTTACTATGAATTTATTAGGTAAATGTGCTAATATAGAGAGATAATATTTAGGAACTGTAATATTAGATAACAAATAACAAAATATTTAGAAGATGTATATTACACATACTCGATTTGAGTACGAAGTTAGTAAGACTTTAATTCTCGACAAGTTTAGCAATTAACTTTCTGCTTTTTCATAAAGTATTATTAAAATTGCTAGTCATCAAAATCACTTATACGTTTAAGTATAAGCTTGAAAAATTTGTTAGATTCGTTTTTTTAAATTTAGATAATAGTTTTTTTAAAATCTCGATTCCTCGCAATGCGTTCATACAGTCAATTTTAATCGTGAGGTTTTAGGCTATGCTAGGGGTGATGGGGTCCTGTCTCACTTATTGTAGAGCACGATGTCAGGCCGCCAGATGTGGTCGGAAGGCACGTGGAGCATGTGCACCCCGCCGTACTCCCGCGGCTCCCAGCGCAGCTTGTAGTCGTACCACGACTGCTCCACCCACAGGTTTGTCGTCATTATCTGGTTCTTTAGGTTCTGCGGGACAGAAATTGTACGGTATTAACGAATCATAGGGATATGCTATACAAATTGTAAGCTGTAACTATAACAAAAAAGTATTGTAAAAATTACTGGCAACTGAGAAATTGAGAAAGTAGATATGTATTTACATAAAATAAATTACTGCTTGACAACAATCCTATTTAATGGTAAGTTGCGATATTGTCTAAGAGCGCACTAACTCAGAAGAAGCCTATTCACTCTTGACATCCACATTATAGTCGAACGGGAACACCCACGCGGGCAATTTATTCCAATCTTAAAGAAATTAAAAAAGTTGGTAAAGAAATGGTGAAAGCTCACAACCTAATATCTAAACAATCGTCTTCAAAAGCAATATAGAGTTTCCGTAAATATGTTAAGTGCTCAGAAGCCCACACAATATGATATCGAAATTGACATTATCAAAAAAGTTACGTCAAACAAAGTGAGAAGGGTAAGTTTTGATTGACAACTTCAAACAATATAAAGTTATATAGGACTTGTCTCAGAATCTAATGATCGTAAGTGATTGAGCGAGTTATGTTACATGGACAAGGTTGGGAATTGGATAGATCGCACCTAATATAATAAAATTTCATTAGCTTCAGAGGGCATGTTGACTTATCAGTCTCTGTGGTAATCCTCACGTATCGTGTGCTTAATAATAATATTAAAGGCGTCTATGAAGTTAGCTAATAAATCAGTACTTTTAAGCATCGTGACGTAAGGATTTCTAATGCTTAAGCCTTTAGATTAAGCTTTCGATTAATGCAGAATTCTGGCATTTAGGCCTCAAGTACTAGGTAACGTACTCAAGTTTTAAAGTAAGACATTAAATGTTAGGTTTCATGAATCAGAAATATAATTATGACATATTATTATTTCGTATTCATCGAGCATAAAATGTTCTTGTGCTCGACAATCCCAAAGGATATTAGATTTTTCGCACCTGAAAAACGAAACGTCTACCTTACGAAGGCAAAATATAGGTGAAGATACTTTGTCTTCATTTCCTTGTAGCAGATAAAGACAAATTATGTTAGAACACATACGTATTTTTCACGGAGATGTTTCTTGATAAATTAAGGTTACATTGTAAATAGATACGAGTATTTTCGGTTCTAATAGTCATTATTGTTTTTATACATGTCTATGGTAAGTATATACTTCGTAGCTTAATTTTGAGGTTTTTGAAAAAATCTACTTGATCATGATAACATATTTAGGATGTAATTCATTGCAATAAGTATATCAAGGCAGTGAGATTGAAAGAATTACCTAATATATTTTATTATTTTAGTTATGTAGTACATAGGCTATGAGAAATAAACTGCTCGTTTTATAATAAGTAACAAGTTACTAATGCATGTTTAGGTTAGTTACGTAGTATATTTGATAATTTTAAACATCAGCCAACATCAAATAAATCATTCACATACGATCAATCAAATCTTTCACAGATATCTATGAGTTTGATTGATGCGTTCGTACTAAGCTTCTGATGATTGAAATAAAACTAAACGATCATGTTTACTACACAAACACATGTGGTATCTCGTTTATGTAGTCACAGTAATGCCTATTCACTTAGACCGAGATTTTAGCCTGTGTCTGTACCGCAAATTCTGTGCAACATTGTTGTCTGTGAGTATGAACTCAGGGTATTAACTTGGATAGGGCATTATGGCTAGTTCTGCCTTAGTTTTACAATTTGACGGTACCTGAATAATCCTCTAAATAGATACAAAAGATAAAAGTTATTGGAGAGCACTTTAGTTTTGAACACTTCTTGTATATCAATTTATGATTTTGAACACATTTGATTTTAAAAGAAATAACAATAAACTTAATTTTAGTGTACTAGTAAGGCCTCTCTTATATAGTGTATATCTATGGTAAGGCCACTAAACTAGTTTTATCGTAATAAAACCTATTCCTGTTATACTATCGTAGTTATTTTTTAAATGAAATGCTTTTATAGCAAATTAGTTTTGCACACTCTTTTTTAAGAATACAAATACTCAAACCAATACCTACCTACATTATTCTTAAAACGATATCAAAAGTCAAACCCTTCACGAGTTAAAATACAGACAATACCTACCTACGTCGATTTCTCAAAAGGTATGCATTCTAGTGGGTATACCGTGGACCGAGGATCTAATAAAATGCTTTCACGCACCTCTTACGACTACACGTGAGTGTGAGGAACGTGATTTCTTTCCTATATCGGGAATAAATAAAGATAAAGATATAACTAAGCATACACTGGACGTAAATAATGGTAATAAAGTTGTAGGTTTAGGATTTTTGTTAGTGGGTTATGTCCAATACGGTTTAAGTATAGCAGACGTATGTTGTTAATTCACCACCTAGCTTTATTGTGGGGTGGTGAACGCATGACGGCTTACAAAATAACCCCTGTGTGAGCACAAAGCTCTTAAGCTACTTAGATGCAATAGTAGCTTATTGGAATATGTGTTGGGCTCCCAAATGTCCATGGGGACTACTACTATCTCTTAGAGCAATATTACAAACTCATCGTACATGTCAGAACAATGACGGCGTCGTACTACGAGTATCATAATCTTGGTCATATGTAAAATACTGATATTACAATAAAAATAAAATTGTATTCAAACCAAAACCCGCAGTAAAATCGACTTATTTCTAGTAACTACGATGCTACAGTTAGAGAATCACTACACACAACATAACTTTAGCTAAAAATCTTCTTGATCACATTAGCGTCTAAACAGAAAGAGAGCATCATAACCAATCCTTTCCATTAGGAGTTATGATGCCACAGATACACAGACGCGTCAATAATATGACACCCCCTTCGATAACTAATAAAAACTAGTTGATCCAAGGACGCCCCTGTTATTGCGACGAACGTGTACATGATAAGGTGTAGATAGTTTACATTAGTACTTGTTACTTGGTACTTAGTAGTATTTATTATGTAACGAAATCTCTTCCATTAACTCCACAAGAAGAAAGTAGAGTAATTGGAGAAGCAAACAAATAATTTAATTGAAAGATTCACAATTGAATTACAGTGGATGGATCTAATGCCAAGTCGGGCGTACTAGTAGCCAACCGCACTCAGCCATAAAGTAGGAAAATATAAATAAACATTGTTTTCAATTTGCGGTATGATCTTTTAATGTACTGATAGTGATAGTTACGTTTGATGTTATAAAAAATATTTAATCAACGTTTTCCGTTCAAAGATGCATTGTTCACGAGTCAAGTTTTCTAGTCTCCACCTGATAGTATGACTTGAGTCAGTCTAGCTAGAACACATTAGCTACGAGACGACTTAATTCGAAATTAATTAGAACGATGACACACTTTCTTCCAAATCTCCTTATAGACTTGACTCATCTCTAGTTTGGGTCGTCAACCCCTGTAGGAAGTTACGTAATTTTATTACGTACTTACGGTAAGTACTTTCTTTACTAAATTAATACTCAATGTTTGTTTAATGTTTGTTGTATATTCCTAGTAAATTAAATTCTATAACAGGTTACATGAGGTGTATTACGAATGCGAAATATTCTAAAGAGGTTTTTTCTTCTTATAAAATATAATACACTTCGCAATCTCCATAAAGGTCATTAAAAAACACAATGAAGTGAGAATCTGGGTTGCTTCTTGTTAGATTTGAAGATAAAACAAGATTTATTTTGGATGACACTCTCTAAGCACCTGTCTGTATGTTTCATGCTTTTAATGGAATATTTCTTATCGCGGAAATTTACAATGTAGACAATGGAATTATCTGGTTTATATTCAGAACACAAAACATGTAGCGTGAGATCGTGTTTGTGTTTAGCGTATAACTTTATAATAAATAATACGTAACCTTTTTTTATTTATTAATGTACATTTCTTTCGTTTTAAAATGAGATTCTATTAAAAAGGCTTTTAAATTAAGAAGAGACCTAGAGATATTAACTATTTAAATTTTGCAACTTATTTTATTTTGTTCATAATGGAAATAGACAATCCTATGATTAACTTGAATTCGAATAGCAAATTAGACTTTACTCCCTGCTTACTTTTTATTTATTAATACTCTATCGCATAACACCAAAATTAAACGTCGATAAAAGATATTTAATGCTTAATATGGGGGTTCATGTTAGTCGATTGTATTAATATTAATATGTGTAAGGAACTAGTACAATGAATAACTCAAAACTCGGCTTTTGAGAAGTCGTAACGGTTGATTTGGGTTCTGACACAACACCCCGAAGTCCATTAAAGTTAGATACTATTGTTCCACCTCTATTCCAGTAATATAAAAGACGACAACCTCTAGTTACATTACGCATTCGACACAACAAAGTTTCCATTATTCGTCGAAACAAAGTAAACGTCACAATGAGAAATCCGTTTAATTTAACGTGAAAGTAGCTATTACAGTTTTAATACTTTAATGATATTGGTTCAACTAGTTTGATGGAAATGATAAAACTGGAGAAACTTTTATATAAGTTGTGCTATCGCTGTCGAACAAGTGAATAGACGTTAATGTTGTGTGTGCCATTGACTAACTTTTTATCGCATCATTATGACTTATTTATGTTACTAAAATTTAATTAACTTTCAGCTTTTCAAGCCCATGCATGGCACATTACCTATTAAGCACGGAATCTCAAAGTATATAAGCATATAAGTAAAGCATAATTGCATAATTATGTACGAGAACATATTAAATCAATATGGTAGTAATTAAACATCAAATACTTTAAATTATTATAATATTAGCGACTGCCTTGAACGTACAGTATAAAAATTAACTGATCAAGATAAACTCTATGATTTAATTTCGGATTTCTTTAAATGCCGCTGCCTAGTGCTACGTCGTAGCTCGTAGCAGCGTAGCGACGTAGCATGTCAATGGGTATTCCTTGCTAAAAAGGAACCACTATTTGAATTTTTTAGGGACGGCTTATTTATAACCATCGTGATTAAAAAATCATCTATTCTGAAACACCAGCAGATGAAAATTAAAAAAATACTAATATAAATAGTGGAGCTGGATGACAAGCTGGCATTCATTAGTGGGTACCATAAACAAAATAATTCCGCTAACTTAAAAATAAAATGTGTGAAATCGAGCATCATAATAAGACTCTCGTACGTCTATTATTTAATTGAAACAACTTTGGTAAGGTTTAAGGTTTTTATGATAACACCTAATTTTGGAATTAAATTGTCATTTGGATAATTAAAATTTTGTGACTAATACTAATATTTAACCTTATTCCCTGACATTATTAATATTAAACTTGAATCTAAGATTAACCAAATAAATCATGAATTTTTTTTAATACTTTTTAATCCGAAACCAAAATATTGAATTTTTAAAGGTAAAGAGGATTACACTCAACCAATAAAAAATCTTTTAAGGTATCCACATTTATTTTATCTCACTGTAATCCGAACGTGTACCTAAGCATTGCGAATTTACATAGCTTAATTGCAATAATTCGGATTGTTATGCAAACCGATATCTAATCTCGGTTCTGCTTGAATGCAGCCGAAGCTTACTGAATGTGTTTGGATTGGTTGAATACTAAAGCATTCTGGTTATCAATCTACACTATAATCTATGTTATATGTCATTGCACGAGCCACAAACGACTTTCATCCGCCGTATGACGTCCACATCGAAATGTCTGTCGTTTACTTGGTTTATTTTTTGTGGTATCATTCGTTGACTCTTATAGAATTATGAAATAATAAAATGCGAAATCATAGCTCTTAGTATCCCGGCATATATGCAGTAATAGTTTAAACAAATTAAGGTAACATTTGATGACGTTAATTACAAACTAAACTTTTAGAACAATATTTAATGTTGTTATAACCATAAAGCCAAAGTGAACCGAATATCAAACATTTTTATGAGAGATGGAGTCACATTTCACCAATTTTATGATGGCATAAAAACAATTTAATGCACCAATACAAAGTTTCAAAGATTTAAAAAACATTACTGCACGACGCGCGCATTCAATAAAAACTTTTGTCAAAAGCCAAAAGGTATAAAAATGATGTTACAAAGTTTTTACCGCATTTCGTACATTTTTACCAACAATGGGGCTTTGTTTCGGGCATAAATAAACGCCCTAAAATAAAAGCTGCTTTTTAAAACTTAGTTTGCAACTCTCCTGGTTTTTTTACTTTGTCGAATCTATTTGCAAGTATTAAGTATTCAGGACATAAGATAAAAAATAAAGATAAGTATAAAAAGGATTCTATCTTTGTTTACCGCTTTATTTCAAATTGCATTATCTCATTCAAAAACTATAAAATAGAATTAATAGATAGAAATGGAATGAATATTTTTAACGAAAGTGTCAGAATTTTAAGATAAGACGCTCGACTTCGTCTAGCCGCGGCGACAGTTTTCAGACAGTTCATTGAATTTAAAAGGAAAGAAGCACTTTAGACAGGGAAAAGTGGGACGCTGTCTACTGCGGGGACCAGTCACAATGACACTGTATATCTATTTTAATAAGATCTAAAAGAGTTTCGTACCCTTCCATACGAATATATCAACCGAAGATTATTCTGCAGTTACAGTGACAACATTAATTGAACCATGAATTTTTTAGGAAAACGCTATTATTTAGCCGCGACAGTCCTTCCATCCATTCGTGGTATAACTCAAACATCATTAGTATGTACCTTCTAACAAGCTATAATTTGTCATGGATATGTAAATTAATTACTCCAACAAAGTGATGTAATATAATCTGAAAAACATTGGAGATATCACCTCCAGTAATTTTTTTTTAATTAATTTCATGGGGTACAGGTATTGCATATGACGTGAAAAAAGATATAAAGAGTCTGCGAAGATAATTTTTGATTTTGGAATCCGATTATATTCGGGTATAGAAAACGATAACACTTGAGTTTAAGATACTCACTTAAACATCCCGCTAAATCAAGTGGAGTATCCTTCAAACACTGAAGCCGAACAATAACTGTGTTTATATTACGTAGTAATAAGTATAAAATCTCTGGTATTCTCCATATTCAGCTACTTACTTACGAAGCTGAGATCTGAATGTTAAAAAAAGCTGAACGTGACCGGATTGATACTTTTGAGGATGCTTCAAATTCCTTGAGCCGCTTTCCGCACGTACCTGTTTCTTCTAAGTGAACATCATATCCCGACTTTCCAAGATCTATTTACGTATAATACAGGAGATTTGTGTACAAGAACCACAGTATAGCCAGAAATTAAGGCTATAACCTCGAGCAGTTGATTGTTACTGGAAAGGTTGATGACAAATGACCAAGCCGAAGTCCAACTACATGGTGCAATCAAATACGTACAAGCCTGGACCACTAATTGCAGGACGCGAATAGGAGGTAGTTTCATATGAGGATCTTACTTACTTACGAGTAGTTACAAATGATTATCTTTCAATATTACACATAGACCTCCCAACGACATCTTCCATCAGCCGTTTCAACAACAATCAGGGCTTATTCCGGTCTTTCATTATTTTAAGAAGTGACATACTCTTAAAAATCTAAACATATAAATTCCAATCCCGACAATATGTTATACAACCGGGGTATTATCTAGATTTTGTGTCGATATGAGGAAGGACACGATTGCTTGCCTGGTTTTATTACGTCGTAGATTGTTGAGGAAAGAAATAACACGAAAGGCTATGGGCGTAAGGACGTTATTTTTCCTTATCATTCGTCGTGGCACAGTTTATCGTTACAATATAAGCTGAACCAGAATATTAAACTAAATGCTGCGTTATGCTTTCTAAATACCGAGGACTGATAAGAATCATAATCCTTCCTACTAATATTATAAATCTGAAAGTTTGTAAAGATGTTTGGATATTTGGATGTTTGTGGGTCCTTCACGCTCTAACCGTTGAACGAATTAAACTGAAACTTGGCAAACAGGAAGTTTGCATCCGGGAATAGGACATAGGATATTTTATCCCGATTATAGGATCCCCTGGGATGAATCCAATATTTTTAAAACTACTGTTCTTCTGGCGAAGCCGCGGGCGACGTCTAATAAGTAATCATTGTAGATCTGGTTATCTGTTTTATTACTTAAATACTAATTTTGGTTGCACAGCCCTGCATCGATTGATTTTTAAAGTTATGTCTACTGCGTAATGCCTTCTAAATGTTTCAGGAAGGTTTCGTTGTTTTAATCATAATAATGATTGATCAGAGATCTAGTTATCATCTTTATTACTCAGATAAAGATTTTGTTTGTTTTTATACACTGTACCTACATTATTTAATTAAGAAAGGTTGTAAGAATTTTATAGTTATGACTAACAAATTCGTTACCTTTATGTGTGAAAGGCTTCTTGGATTTTAAGCAACGTGATTATATGTATACGTGTGCGTGTAAATAAAATACAAAGATCCTTTCGTCCCTGCCTTTTTATGTCTTTATTTTCTCTACCTTGTACTTGTATTGGATACTAAAACATTTTGTTGTTAGAAGAGGGCCGCAGAGCAATAAACACATATTGACATTATATCTCGGGCCTTTCTGAGATATATTATCTATCCTTTACTTTTACTTTTCGATATAAATTAAGATTAGGATTCTGCTGTTCAAAGTGCAGTGAAAGCCTAGTGATTTAAACGACGCTAAGGGGGTTGGGATTCAAATGCAGTATCAATAAATTTTAAATGTAAGATATCTATGTATATTATAAATATTTTTAAATCTTTTAGCTAGTTTCAAAAAAAAAGATATTTAAGATAAAAAATTTTAACGTGTATATTGATTATATTCTTATGTTTATTTTACGTTAAATGTCTCTATTGTTACGTAGGACGACATATTTCACATACTGAAAATCTTTGTTTCTACTTTATTCCAACTACATTCTAAATTCAAATGAGACTTTCTTAGGAAATACAATGGAACTTGCTCTACAGCGACAAGTGCGGCTCGTGAATGGCACGTGGGAAACCTATATCCTCCGCGTAATGGGTTTCAAAACACGCCTGTGTAACTACAGCTCGGGTATGAATTACAAAAAGTGGGTCGCTCGCTAGAAGCGTTGATTCATGTCTATTTAAATTCCAAATGCGGAGCGCAAGTGCAAGCAAGTATGCGTTTGCAATGCACCCTCGATGTAGGTCAGGTTGCCGGAGCGACGCACGGGAGACGATCGCTCGATCGGGAGGTGCTCGCGCGGGCGTTCGAGTGCACTTACGACGTCGATGAGCTGACTGAGTTTGAGTTTGATGCAGACGCGCAGGACGTCGGT
>LGAG01000024.1:775537-787665 GCA_001278395.1 Lerema accius
TACTTTAAAGGCCTTTTTAGTAAACATAAACCTAATAATTTACACATCAAACCAATGCGGTTGTCATGATGACAAACACCTTTTGTAAATAAGGTCATCCCTTAAAGTTTACTATGTGCATACCTTACGTGCCCGGGATCGTCTTTATTAGCAGATCAACCTCAATATATGAACAGACTGTAAAATAAATCTATAATACAGAAAAGATTTACTTATCACTATACGTATACCTTTTACAGTTATTTACTTAGGTAGCCACCTATTAGGTACATAGATACGACTTGATCGACATAAGTACATAAGTTTTTTTTTATTTTTATTCTATTGTATACATACATAGTATAATAAATATAAAAGTATATACTTTACGTCCCAATATAATTATACTGTACGCCCCAGCCGGCACCATAAATAGAGTCATTCCTATTATAATATCTCTAACATCAGTTTGTATATAGACATGTAGTCACAATCAAATGATTGATTGAACGTATGAACTCGGTACAGTTATATCAGTTAAAATTTATTTACCAACACAGAATTTTATTTATAACCTGCAACACACACATGTTTAATTTATAAATGTCTATGCTTAAGTGAAGGAGTTAGAAATACAACATTACCTACCTCCCCATAAACGACAGTTGGGGAACAATTTCACGAGAACTTTGTTTTATTACACACAGACAACTGGGCCTTGTGCGTTATCATCATTACATAGTCAAGTTAATGAACAGACTTTCTAGGCACTTTACTGTAATCGAGTATGCCTAAACTTACGTATGTTAAAATATGTAACTACTCATTAAAATTAAATAAAACTTAGATATCAGAGCATCAAATAAATGAATAAAAACATCGTCTTTGTTCGTAGTACGAGTATTAGTACCTAATAGTTTTCATACACGTATTGTACTTAGGTGTCGGATAAAAATGGTAGGCTTTTCGAGCTCGGTAGTAATTGTTAGCGGCGTGAAATGGACACGGCCGTCATTTGCCAGTCGTATTTGAACTCTATGCGCCAACAAGTACACCACACTGCACCAAACTGAATGGATGTATTCGAATTTAAATTCAAACGGACCAAACAGTGAAACTCGCAATCTGAAAACCTTTTTTACAGTGCTAAAGTTGCAACGCAACGCTGTTCGTAGCCTGAGCTGTGAACTGTACAACAAAGTATGCATTTCGTATCTTTTTACATTATTGCTAGAATACGTACAAAATAAGTGTATGTAGTTACGGGCGCTTGGAGACATTAATGACGGGATAATTAATTAATTATGTTAGGTACCTTTATTAATGACATACTGAAATAGTTGTAGATATGATTTGCAAAAAAAAAAATTCGATACTGATAGTCAGGCAGGTATAAAAACTCTACCAAATTACGTTGCTTTCGGCATTTTAATATTTTTACCACATTTATCATCCAATTTCAAATATAAACGACCTTGTTATTATAATAATTAAAGTAACACAAAACAATGAATACGTAACTCTAACATGGCGCTAATATAATCAATAAACTATTAAAATAGACTACGCGTGATCCAATTTCGGGAGCGGTTTGTTTAACTAACAATATTAGTGGCCAGTCATATTCAGAGCGAGTCATATTCAAAGCCTTAATTATGAAAGCCTTAATTTAGAAACAGACTTCGAAGTTCACTAATGGTGTTTTGCTGAATTTAGTTTTGATACAAAACCAGTTTTGTGTACATACTTAGTTCATAAAACACAAGATATACGATTGTATCTAATAATTTACGCTCTCAATTAGTAAAAACTACTCCTGTCATCAAACAAAGTTAATTAATATAAATAAGTGGAACTTACTAGACCTGGATGTTGATTAAAAACTCTAGAAACACTGAAGGTTTTTGTATTTTTAGCACAGTTTTGTTCTTTTCATTAAAGTGTATTCGCTAAAAAGTATCCCTGCTTAAAGTAGGGCAACACGGTCCATCTCTTTTTTTGGTAATTTCGGTGCCACGGAGAAACACAACGTAGCTTGCTTCAAACAAGTAGTTTTTGTCTGATGAGCTCTTAAAATCAGTGTTTAAATTTTCGTGGTGATGTAATATGTAAAGTTTAATTAAATAGAAGGTTGTTCTATAAATATCATAAAATTTTAGAAAAATATAACTACACAAAACTAAGTAAAAAGTATACCTACTTACTTGAAGCTGTCAAATAAGATCTTTGATAATAAAAGTGGAAAAGTTACAAAACTTTAAAGACGTTAATTTTATATGCGAATAAATCCCTTCGGTTATCTGTATACCTACCTACTTGGTATTAAATTCTGGCGAACCACAATTGTCACGCCACCCCTTAATGTTTATTTACCCTTACAACGAACGTCTTAGATTTCCTCTTCGTCTGTTTATCATTGGTAAACATAAGACAAAAGCCAGTGATAAAGCTTTATTGGCTCAAGCATTATTTCTTTTTAAGAATTTTTGCGTAGTTTGGTATTCTTATCACGATCATTTCATGAAGAAATACCACATAACTTAGTCATCTAAAACCTTTAGATTTGCCCAATATGAGAACAAATCTGGTTCAGCATAAACTTCACAATCGTTTTACCATTCTTTCTTCCGTGTATATATAGCCCAATAAATAATTTTAAGTCATACTTAGAAAAAGTTTTATAAGTGGACTATTTATGTAGAGAAACAGTGTAATTGAATATTAGGTATTTGTGACATACTTATTATTAACGATTACCTACATATTGTCATCCCGACTGATAGAACCCTAAAAATCTAATATAACTTCCAGAAACTTTACGAAGTGTAATGTATGTATCTAGGTCATTTTCCCTGATTTATATGCAAAGTTCGGAAAGTATTCACACACACGCTCGTTGTATGGAAATTACCAGATCTTGAGGCTATATAAATCGTACTTTTCCTCTTCTGGAAAAGCGTCTCTTACGGTTGATAATTACAAATAGTGCGCCTATTTGGAATTATTCTTATTTGCTTAACACGAAGCACCTATGAATAGCTAAAGAATATAAAAAAGATGATTTCTAAGACTCATGATGACTGATAAGTTGTGCTTCACTTCAGCTAATAATAAAACACCTCCTTTTTTCCTGTCTGAGTTACCTTTTTGTTCAATTATAAAATTACAATAATTGTTTGAAAACTTCTCGGTTCTAATCCCAATTCTGTTGTAATATTTCCAACTTCCGATTTACCACATTAATCTCTTTAAAACCCAATCACCAACGACCTAAATCCGTAAAAACGAAAATGAAACGAAACACAAAAATTCGACACTAACGTAATGTAATGAATTTTGAATACATGTGTATTGTAAAAAGTGCACTATTTCCAAAGCATTACGTTCAAAATTCATCAATAAATGTTAAGGTACACGTACTTACACAGTTTTATGAAGTGAAGCGAAGTAAACTATCTACCTACTATTAGAAATTTAGGAACTTTTAAAGAAAAATTAATTTGTTTAGGAAAATACTTTTAACGGTAGGACTTCTGTAGTATTTTATTTCGTTTTTTGTTTGTATTTTAGAATTATTTGATTCTTAATTAAAGTTTTATAGGCATATATTTTATACCACCAAAAGATTTTATCTAATCACTTAAATAAGTATTTACTGATAATCACTGCTACCTATCGAGTCTTACGATATAAAATAATTAATTGTGAGTAACAATACAAGTAGAAATAAATAATTTGTTTATAAAAGTAAAATCATAATGTACTCTGTAGTTATACCGATAAGGCTTATTATACACAAAATTTTAAAAGTTTGTGCAAAATTTTAATATCACATTCCGATCGTATATTTATTATACCTACCTAATTCCAAAGTTTCAACAAAATTTTCGATTGAAGAAACTTTTTGTTCGTTTTATTACCATCGAAAAGTTAATAAAGTGGAAGGTATAGGTACTTAAATTTCACTTTGGCGTGACTAAAAAAATATAGAACTATTTTTTGTCACTCAGTTTTAATATAAAAAATTGATGGATATCAAATTAGGATAGGAAGGTAAGGATAGAAAGTGATAAATGATTCCATAATAGTGATTATATTCTTCTTTAGCGATCTTACAGCATACGAGTGTGTAGTATTTTTACCCGGCGCGCTTATAGTTTCGGATAGCTTATAAATGGTTCTTTCAATGAAATATAAAATGTGCTCGGAATAATGCGGAATAATAACCTAAACCTCAAGTACAAACTATTGTTATCATTTTTCTTACTTAAAAATGACAGCGATCAATTCAAATCTATTGTCATGAAGATCACGAAAAAAATAAAACATAAATAAAGGAAAAAAATAATGTAAACATACCTTGAAGTTCATTAGAAAACAATCACAAGACATTTTTACTATTAGGTTACAAACATTTATCAATAGTTAATTAGCTTCTCGGTAAACAAACCTGGGTTCATTCCAATATAGTTTGTTTACCATAAATTCATAGAACTTTTCACCCGATATATGCAAATAATAAAAATGAATATTGTCCATCTAGAATCCGAATATACCACACTGTGCGGCGGCGCAAGGCGGGTAATGTTTTTAGAACTGTATTTATGTAGGTAGGTACATAATGTGCATTACTTTGGCACGTTTTAGGGTCTAAAATTTAGACCCTAAACAGCTTGACTGATTTCGTCATTAGATTCATCTCGATTGTGTGAGTGACATAGGCTATAATTGATTTGAAAATATATCTCTCATTTTCAGCATTCGAGTTTTTATTTTTCTGTTAATGATTAATTTGTTGATACGTTTGGTGTCTTTTTATCTCAGAGTAAGACAAGTAGAGTATGGTGTTGTTATTTTAAAGCATTATTTAGAATCCTGAAAATATTATCTCAAAATTATAAAAGATATTTGCTAATGAAAAAAGTGAAAAAGATAATTGTAAGACATCATAATGTAGAGATTTAATTCTGAAGTCATGTCTACTTAATTTAAGCGACACCTATCGTCAAAGAAGAAAACTAAGTGTCTCATCACGACATCTATGGAAACTTCGCTTTAGTTTTTCATGGCCCTCTTCACGTTTTCTTTTTGAGATGAGGTTGTTCGCTTGTTCAACGTGCAATGCGATTCTGAATTCAAATTAGGAGTATGCTCTACAAAAGTTTTTGACAACCGCCGGATTCTTGTGAAACACGTAGTACGTAACGACAAGGCAAACGTACAAAATGACTTGGCACCCTTCTGGATAATCCCTTGAAGGCTGCGTGTAATAAAGTTAAGAAATCCCTTACGTGACTAACTAACAAACGTTATTATGCAAGTAAAGTAATGCACGTATTCTCTTCAAAGTTAGTTAAAAAAATATTATTGTTTAAGTTTTAAATATTTATATATTCATGAATATAAGTGCTGCTGATAATAAAATACACAGTTTTAATTTTTTTCCTATCACTGTTTCGAATAGGTGCTTTATCATTGACATGCGCTTAACAGATTTTTTTATCTTTTAGCTCTTGCGTTAAGCATTAAATATAAATATCTCGTCATAGTTTACAAGCTAAGACTACGAAATCATAAATCATAATCAATATAAGAACATTTTGCATGTTAGGAAAAATTACAATATTTTGCCACAAGATTAGAAAACGACACACCTTTTCCTTGAAGCGCGCCTTCTGTAGGTTTTTGTATACATTTTAATAACATAATATTCTTATCGTGATGTCGTACGTAAATTGAATTGAGCGTGCCGAAGCCTGGGATATTGTATACAGTTATTGCGGTGAGAAATTGAAACAAGAGTGTTGATATGTCGTACATTTGTTATTTATGGTTTTTTATTTATTTAGTTTAGCCTGGTTGAGAAAAAGATCTTATTTTCTGTTGTTATATTCTCAAAATAACTGTAGAGACGATATATACGATATAATGTATCTTATCATCGTATAAGTCTAATCCGAACATTTGCAAGTGTGGTTGGTATTAAAATAAGTTAACCGAAGCGAAGATAGCGATAGTTACTATAGTTTAAGACATTATTATCCACCACATGTAACTGCAGTTTTTGACACCAATAAAATAATAATGAAACGATGTAATAATTAATATTTATGAAATATCTTA
Source organism: Lerema accius (assembly GCA_001278395.1). Classification (NCBI taxonomy): domain Eukaryota; kingdom Metazoa; phylum Arthropoda; class Insecta; order Lepidoptera; family Hesperiidae; genus Lerema; species Lerema accius. The sequence goes on from LGAG01000024.1 coordinate 781,640, forward strand.
GTACCTAATTCTATTCATTCTGAATCGAATTGAGAGATGGTTGAAATACCAACCACTTCTTAAATTTTTATCCCCATTCCACACCGAATATGGGAATCAGTTCATGAGGCAATACATATCCATGTTAGCTTACCTTACCTTTACTATTGATGAGGTAATTAAGCAAGGGATACTCAATTGCGTATTACGCCCAGTAAATTAGTAATTTGAGCATAATGGGTTCAAGTGAGCCAATTGAGAAGACTAATTTCTAATTAACATCGAATCATGTGGTTGGAGTAAAGGTACATTTACACGTCTATATTATTATGACTGTCGCATGTAAATATAAAATATAGGAATACTCTCTAATTTTGCAAAAAAAATTTTTATTACATAATTTAATTAAGTAAATTTTGCGTGCTTAAATACTTTGAATACAGTATAATGTGAATCCCAAAACAAACCGCTTTTGGGCGGGAATAGATTACGGCCTTAATTATATTGGAGTTATTTTCTGCGCTGTGTACTTAAGATTTGAATTTCTTACGATGATAGTACAAGAAAATCATTAAAGTTTGTGGTGTTAACTCAACCTTGTCAAATTTTCTTCAAATTTAATTAAATTCCTTTTCAAATAATCCCACGGCTTTAGGGCAGTCTCGTTATACGTAAATATAGGCATACGAATCGGAAGTAGTACATTTCGAACGCTGGGTGTAGGAACTATCGGTTTTGGTTCCTAGTATGACCAAATAAAGATCTAAATATATTATGAGAATTTGTTCAAGGTCTCATTAGATAAAAAAGAAAAATAATTATTGTTATAACTTACATTCAAAACATAGAACACAGTGTATCTGTTTATAATATTTTTGTTCCATCACATGAGCTGCGATAAATTGTAATCTCATGAAATGCTATCCTAAGAACTGGTTCAATATTGAACGCAGACCTAACAGACCTTTACACTTTAATAATAGTTTAAAATGAAACTCATTTGTTCGAAGTAATCTTGTTTCATTACGTAAACAGTGCAAATAGCGTTGCATCTAAAAATCTAATAAGTTTCCATTGAGAGAGTTATCTCGGTTAATTTTATTTTGTTCTTTTACTTATTCGTTTTTCTAAAGGATCTCGAAAAGATTTTACGTTACTAATCTAGGAGTAGAAACTTCTAAGGAGTCCTTAAGGTCATTAGCCTTAAAACCCTTCTTGGAGAAATTGGTAGCTTTCGGTTGGCGGGTGGCTGGGTGACACTTGTAGAAAAATTACGTTTAAGTATGTCGTTTTGGAGGGCATTTTAAGCTACTGGTCATGATTGTTAAGCCATGCAGTTCAGATAGCAGTTACAGCAGAGACCTTTAGAGGCATAACAACTTCAGCCACTTGGATATGCTACCCTAAAAGGCAAGGCAATATTTCGTTCCTTTAATCATTTTTCACTATATAGGTACTTACATAGAAGAATACTGAGAAAGTCATAGGACAAAAAGTTAACATAACGCAGTGTTTTAATTTCTTAACCATTTATTAATTAAATCATAATGCAATTCCAAGGCTGCGTTGTGCGAGTTACCCACCTTCCAAACCTTGGTAAGGGAGGTAAAATTGGACGGCATAGATTGAATAACAAATAAGGCACATTACAAATTTTCATTAAACGAGATGATGAGAGAGCTGATTGGATAATACGGGCTACGGTTTCAATATAAAATCTAAACAAGAACTCATTCTATACAACAAGTCGTGAAAATAACTTAGTAAGATGTTAGTTCCCCTTTATAGCGCTTAATAAAATTTTGATTAAGTGAGTTAAGGAGAAGACGTTGTTCCTTTTAATGTTAACAATGAAAAGCTCTAATAAGCTAATAAATATTCCCTACCTCCGTAATACACACACGAAAAACAGATAGACACCATTTTATTATAGCTTTAATAAAATATTATATTGAAAGGCCTTACTTTTATTTAATGTGTCCTTTGGTTTGCGTTATGGTATTGCACAATATTTCATGTTTACGATCCAATTGCATAAGTGATTTACAAGGTCTGTCAATCAACTTGTACGTGACTTTATTAGCGGTCTGTGCGGTACCTGAAAGCGAGCCATTCTAATCAAATTTAACTAAGTATGGCACCAAAACGGTCCCGTGGGTACAACGTCTATCAAGAAATCGTTTCGGAACATTCTTGCGAACGAATCGTCTTCGTCTCGTGTAAAACCTCACCAGATTTCATACGAATAGCACGCCACTGAAAATCTAGAATGAGGATCGTTCTGTTGTGTGGATTATCTTTTGTGTTTATTATCATGAGTAATTTCGAAATTTATCATTTTAAAGACACACCGAAGAACGTTGTAAACGTAATACGTAGGCGAGATGGGAGAACACCTGCTTTCCGGTTCAAAAGAGAAACAAAGCGTTTAGAAGGAAATGTTTCTGAAACGCAGGAACTGATCAAGCTGAACAACATTACCAATACAATTCAAACTAACGAGACGAAGCTTCAGAGACATGCTATACTCATCGAAAGATTCACGCAATTATGGCCTGTAGGAAAATGGCGGGAGAGCGGATTTTTCTCTGATGATTACCTAAATTTGATTAATGAACACTGGTTACAGTTCCCGCCGCCAGCTGCAGCGCTGCAGAAGATATTGGGCGCCATTTACATCCTGTTTAGTGCTGTCGGCTGTTGGGGCAACGTTATTGTCCTACTCATGTATTGCAAGTAAGTGCCCAAGTTATTCCTAATATTAGATAATAAAAACACAAAGACTACGCACTAATTCTTACTAATTAGGTAAGTTACGTAAACTTCGAGACTCATATTTTGTAATGTCAGTAGTGAAACTTTTACAGTTTAATCCACAAAGGACACAAAGTTAGCAATTTACGGTTTCAACGATGCAAGCTTTGGATTTAGTTTCAGATACTGACACGACATTATTCCTCATTATTTATTACTTATAATTATATAAGTATATTTATTGACTTATGATTCTCTAAGACTAAGTAATAATAATGGCATAGAAATGTTTATTATTATTTATGGAAATAGCCAAGTAACGTAAAAGAGCCAACTCGTTATAAAGTGGTTACTGTTACCCATGATCCCATGAACATTTATGTTACGTCAAAGGCATCACCATCGCATTGCGAACCAAATAAAAAATTACTAATAGTATTATAAAATTCAGGATTGTACAAATATGGAAACGGTTTGGTTTTAAATTAATCTCGCAAACTCTTAAATCTATTACACTAAGGTATTTTATGAATATTAACTACTTATTAATTAGTAATTATGGTATGTAAGTACATACTTGAAATACCTTTTTACGCTTGGACTAAGACGGTAAATCTCCGGTTTTTGCCCTGTAGCAATTCGTCCGTAGTTAACCTTGTGTTTCAGTACAAAGCATGTTTGACTAGCAACGTTTACAAATAAGGGGATACATTTTGATACCGCTTTACGGAACACGAAGTTAAGGAATTCGTTTTATGTTCAGAAAAGTTTTTCTTTACGTGTTACATATTACATACATGTATACAACACTTGGATTGATTTTGAAAGTACAAAGTTAAACAATTAAGATGCTACGTAACTAATGGACCGAATAAACTTTTATATGGACTACGTAAAAGTTATGTTATTATCTCAGGTCAGGTTTTGTCACGTAATTTTTCTTTGCAAGTAATATTTAATTAAAACACACAACAGTATGTTATAAAATATAACTGCATATTATGTTATGCATTTTAATTTAAAACCTCCTTTGCGAAAGAACATTTTAAAGTTCAAGTTCAAAGTTGGTACTTATATGAATATGGGATATAGGTCTAATGGTTAGTACATGAACATGGAAGGTATCATGTCGCCACTCGCCACAGCAATTGAGTATTGAAATACACGTTATCGATTATTTATTGTTCCTCTGAAGACTAAGATAGAACGCATCATTCGTATACGTCACTGACATACGTATTAGGTACACTGATAAATTATTAGTCCAGCATCCCATGTTTCATGTTGCGTACAGTTTAAGCCATTTCTATCAAATCCTAAGACATGTTTTCAAAACAGACACGTGCCAAGAAATAATAATAACCCATACGTCGATATATTTTTAAATTACTACTCTTACACGAACATCTGGATTGTATCCAGTAGAGTCATTAACACATATGAAACTAATTCGGTAACCCACTTCAACTTAATAAATTGAGCTCGTAAAACTAAGAATTTATGCGGAAATTATTTGTCAAATTAACTGTATTAATAAATAACATATTCTTAGATCAATGTTAATTTCCACAAGCTTGTGTAATAAGGTGCGAGTAATTCGTGTCGCCGGCTCAAAACATTTTGTCTCGGAAAGCTCTCGGAACGGTTGTGTGTTCTACGCTGCGCTTTGTCTCTCCTGTATAAATTAATAAAATGTATACTCAATTTATAAAAGTCACTTTGATAATGATTCCCATGATAATACGAGGTGTAGAAAACAAAAGTTTAAAACATGAAGACTGTGAACTGTTAAATAATATCAGTGTTGAGAAGTTTAAACCGAAAGCTTTCGACGAGTTCGAGCGTAGAATAAAGTGTCACGGTGATTTATTGTGGTGTTGTATGGACAATTTGAAACAATGGAAAAAACGTAGAAGAGTCAATCGGACCGTGAAAGTTCGAGACGCGACTGATAAAATACGAAAAAGAAGAATGGCGAGACAGCTAAACGGAAATTTATCGAATAATATATCCGAAGACATCAACATTTATAGATTGTTTAAAAAACAATGGCCAGTGCATCTTTGGTACCGATATATGTTTAATGACGACTACTTGCTTCTAATAAACCGCCACTGGTTACAATTCCCGCCTCCTGCACCAACTTTACAATACACTTTGGGCGGACTGTACCTCACTATGGCAATCGTCGGTTGTTGCGGAAACGTAGTTGTCATCGTTATGTATTTTAAGTAAGTGTTTAAGAAGTATACATTCGGTGCTTGTATCGATATTTTTCGCTTTTATCACTTTAAAATGAAAGAACACAAAAATTATTATGATAACGGATTCTTTAGACTAGGTACATAATTGACGTAAAAATTATACTTACAGTTTTATCTTTCGATATGTTTTCGTTAAAGTTATAAGAAACAGGTAGAAATGTATACAGGAATTATAAAGAGGCAGAATGTAATTAATATTAAAATAATATAAAGATTTGTAATTGGTCACAAAAAATGCATCGTACTAAATCATTGTGATCCTAATAATCCTAATAATCATGTGTAAGAACACACATTATTACAAGTTAATTTTTTTAGAAGCAAATCCTTTTCGGTCCAATGTCCAATAAGGAAACAAATAAACTCTGTTCTTTGCCAGGCAAATATATGAAGAGAGCGTACTTACCTAATTTACCCCATAAAATGCTATGCGTACGGAATACTTAACTCTTAAAATTGTTTTATTGTTTCGACTGCGAAATAATATTAAAAATTTTATATAGATAAAAACAAGAATTAAATTAGCATAAATAATAAAAAGTAAGAAACTTACTACGTACAATAACTATAATTACTACAAGGAATAACAAAATCCCGTCCTAAGTAGGTATATTCCCAAGAAAATAAAATGTAGCAATGTTTCCAAAAAAATAATTTCTTTCGATAATCTCTTTTATACCTACTTCTTAACTATATTTTAGAATTAATATTGCTTAAGCTTAACTACGTCATAACTTATAATAAAATACCCATATTTTCTCGTCTGTGGTTATTTTTATTTTGTAGATATTTGTTTTATTAGGTTGGTCGCTAAATTTTATTTCTCGAAGATCTTCAGCACCGCCAAATCCATTAGCGAAGTACATGAGGATTATACTTTGTTTTACAAATATCTTGCATAACAACATTTTCTCTCCCTAACTCTAAGAGCTCTTTTAAATTCACTCACCCATATTTTGCTATTTGAATATCTCTAGAGTTTAGATTACAATAAACCTGGTTTTTATCAGGCTTTTTCTTTCAAGCCGA
>LGAG01000024.1:787946-824768 GCA_001278395.1 Lerema accius
AATAAGCCTATTACTTGATTTATTCATTAGGTCTAGTTAACTAGTGGGTAATACTCGGTACCTGCAAAACATTCGCCACCGTACTGCAGAAAAAATAACTGAAGCGTATTTGTTCGGGTCAATGAAATTCAATACTATTGAAGGTAGGTCGTCGCTCGCCTTACTGATTCCTCGACATCGACATTATACAAGTCGATATATTGCAGTAGAACCCTCTTCCATTGATATTCTTTTTTTCAATTGAAAGGTTAATGATAATGACACAAGATCATACTGGTACCTAACTACTTTAATTCGTCATTATGTACCCAGTTATTATGTAAATAATGAATAAAACAGAATTATATTCTACCATTAATTAACTTATCTTAAAAGAACTTTTGATCTCGAAGTAAAAAGGTTATTTTATATTAATTTACTATTGTATTTAATATAGCGTCCTGAATAAATATTATATTACGTAGGTATCTCTCGAACTTTTCAAAACCAACGTTATGGAATATCACCGAGTAAAAATGCTCCATTAATAGTCCTAGCTCCATAACGATAACAATTTTCTGTCTTAATAACAAATAAAACGACGAATAATTGTAAGGAAAAGTTAATTTGTCATCTCAAAGATTGCGACGAAGTTTTATTAACATCACGTTCTGGCGTGTGCCGTGACTACATACGAGACCCTTTGTATAAGCTTTAAACGTTTGAGAGAGGGAATCCCTCTACATCCAATAACACAACAAGAAAAAAACACGTAACCGCCAAAATTACATTGCTATAACTTTGGATGTGTAAATAATGACAATTTAATTTAATTTCTTGTAATTTTCTTTTCTGTTATCTATATTGTACTTAAATGGCGTTCGTTAAGTGAACTATTACGACGAGTAGTTCCCAAGATGTATTTAAATTACAAGCAGAAATTACGTAAAAACGTTATATCATTCACTGCCTGTTTAATAATTACGAAATTCCACCATAACTCATACTGTCAACCAATAGGTTTACATCACAAATCATCACATGCCTGACTAGAAGATGTCAATGCGAACGTCAACAATCTATCAAAGGTGTTTTCTGTCTAATGAACAATGCGTGCTGTATCTATTTACAAAACGTGTGTTTGTGTGAGTTTTGCTTTAATTCCAAAAATAAATGTATTGGTAACACATATGAGAAACGAAATTTTGGTTTGTGAATTTCTTTGCCACATAAACTTATTAGGCCTGTGAGTTGTATTAGATAGGTAAAATAATATCAACGACATAAATATTTGCAAGTTTTTATTTATTAGTTAGTAATTAATAATTATCGTTAATTTCCACTGCATCGTACGTACGTTCTTTGTTTGTACAAGTGAACTGAGTCACTGCTTTTCAATAACGATATAGCAGTCGCGGGTTATACACGTTACATAATGAAAATGTATCATAAAAAAATTCGTACAGTATCTTCTTTAATATTCATCGTGTCTTTTGTACGAGTAGCAATGAGTAATCAAGTTAATGAGTCCGCAGAATTAGTAACTGACGAAGATCACAAGGATAATGAGATTGAAAACCAATCAATAAAAAAAGTAGAAAACGAACCAATACTATCGATAGGTAAGTAAAATTGTAGTTACAGTACAGCTAACGTAATAAAATATTGTTTGGCACTCTCTGTATAAGTATGAAGAACCATATCTTTAATACTATAGGAACCAGTTTACATATTATAAAAAAAATAGTTAAACTAATTTTGGTCATAACCATTATCTTATATATTGCTTAAAAATTTACATTCAATATTATCGGAAATAAGCAGTGATAGCCTAGTGGTTTGAACGTTGGTCTCTCGAACGGGAGATCCTGGGTTCAAACCCCACGGCACGCACCTCTAATTTAAAAAGTTACGTGCGTATTAGATACTAATTATCACTTGCTACGGTGAAGGAAAACATCGTGAGGAAACCTGCGCACCTGAGAGTTCTCCATAAAGTTCTCAAAGGTGTGTGAAGTCTGCCAATCCGCACTAGGCCAGCGTGGTGGACTATGGCCTGTGCCCCTCACACTGTGAGAGGAGACCCGAGCCCAGCAGTGGGACATTAATGGGTTGCAATGAATGAATGAAATTATCGGAAATTTTAAATAAAATTCTTTCATACAGGAGTTTTATTTTTTACATTCGAAGAGCGTTTATAGAAGATTAGTTAGAATAAATATATTGGTGTTCAAATCATTAAATGAATTTCAATGTAAATCCTTTCAGTAATCCGTTTCTGTTTCAGGGGCCCTAATAGACGAAACGAAAGCTTTCCTTAATTTTACAACGTCGCAGTTGACGAGTGGCAGAATAAGTTCAATAAGTCCACTTCTAAATATTCTTACTTCCCACAAAACGTTCCGTAAAAGTATTGGCACTGTACCGATACCCGTCGCTCCACAGATTGAAATTAAAACCAACAGTGATATCCCGATAGAATATAAAGTAAATGGAAGTCTTGAAGAATGGGTTGCGAAACAAAAAGAAATGATGAGTTCATGTGACAAAATTGTTACGTAAATTAAATAACTACGAGTATGTAGCACATACTCGTATTAGCATAGCATTGATACTTGCTATTACTTTACTTTATATATTTTTCAATATTGGTTACCTATATACAATCATAAATTATTGTCAAGACGTAACGATGTATTATGTATATTTTACCTGCGTAACTCTACTTATTTATTTAAAAATAATTATATCTCATTTAATGTACTAAGGATCATAAATAAATGGTAATATGTCAACATAAACTTTTATTTTATTACGTAGATATTGTTATTGCTTAGTGTAATTTGGTGACGAAGGACTCGATTCTCGGCCGTGGCAGATTAGGTGACATAAAAATGTTTATTCTTCGATCCATAACTTACTTATTGAGATCCACGGCACCTAGGATGCAACGAATACGAGTGAAGGGCATAAATATTTAAGAAAAAATATACTTAATTGGTTCTTTTTAAAATGTAATAATAAAAAGGATGATAGAGGGCAAGTATACTTGGCGATCCGTGCAGTGGCGTAGGTACCTAGTTTGAGATTGGCCACCAAGAGAATCTACTTATGTCATAATGTTAACCGAGTACACTACAAATAAGAATAAAATTATAATTTAAAAAAATTAAACCAATTTCAAAAAAGGTTACTGAAAAGTACGAAATAACGGATTAGGGACATAGAATTTCTTTTGAGGTCGGTGTGGTTTTACTATGATAACTATATTGCCACCGACCTCAAAAGAAATTCTATGTCCCTAATCCGTTATTTCGTACTTTTCAGTAACCTTTTTTGAAATTGGTTTAATTTTTTTAAATTATAATTTTATTTCATACTTTTTAGTTTACACTTTTAACTAAAAAGAAGATTATTTTATGGCTCTTGTGATTAATTATATGCTACCTAGAAATTTACTATGGTTTAGAGCAGTTTTCCCTTGGATAACACGCTAACTCGTATATATTACTCGGACCATTTGGTCCGAATGAAAATTTTTTTTGTTTGGAAATTCGATTTTTTTTCATGCGCACTGCAATTTGACCAGGGTTTTAAGACATTTTCTTTTTGACACCATACCTGTAGCTCGTAATATTAGGCTATGCCGTCACACGTTTTCCTCCATATCTCAGAAACTACTGAACCGATTTGGATAAAATGTATACTGTTCCCTAATTTGGAGTAAGTGTAGTCGAATAAAAAAAGAATGTTTCAAATCCGTTAATTCGTTTCGGAGCTACGGTTGGACAAACAAACAAACATACCCACATACATACATACATACATCTATGAAAATTTGTATATTTGTTTAGAAAGCCCTTCTAGATAATCCTGTGTAAAAATTTCGCAGTTTCAATAATATTACATACATACAGGTAGAATTGATAACCTCTTTCTTTTTTGAAATCGGTTAAAAAAAAACAAAAGAGAATCGCTTATTAAACTAATCTTCAAGACAATAAGTATTTCAATTGTTTCTACCACATTTTATAACTAAAGTCAACAAAAATTTAATGAAATCCCCTATCTGGGTAATACGAATTATGGAATAATCACCCGGCTTGGTTTGGATAGTTATAGGTACCTTTTGCAGATGTAGATTGACTACTTTTCCCCCGAAATGCCACATAAAAGACATTTAAACTATGTTGACAAACTCTACACAAATAGAACACGAATTGTAATGGTGTACAATCTTAACCTTCGTATGTATGTACATAAACGAGTGTTACATGCGAACCTATAGCAGTAAATCCACATCAGGGTACTTGAAGTTAAATCGCAATTTAAGTAAGTACATACGTCTCCTTCCAACCTAAATTATCTACAACCCAAGTACCGACCCACGCTCGTGGCGTTTGTTACACAGATTATGGAGATTAAGCAAAACTATAATTGGACTCAGGAACATTCATAGACTATGTAGTTTCACCAATTTAAAAGGGATTAATTATTATCAAAGCATCTTTCATACTACATGAAGACATAGTTACTCAAGTGTTTTTATATGTACCTAGATGTTATTAGGTTACTGTTTTGTTATTTGTTGAGGCACCATTCAAGTATTATTAGATAAGTAAGCAGATTTATCATAATTATTTACCCTCCCATCCCCCTAGTCAGCATAAGTAAACAAAGCTCTTACCCAATCCTTACGTAAACATTGTTAAATGCATCTTTCGTTTAATGTTTTTAATTGATTGTGTTTGCCATAATATATTATTGATTATTATTGTAATGTAAACTTTTTAAATAACTACCTACTGATGTCGCAATCACCATCTATTGTCTCCCGCATCCCTGTCATCGCAAATAAGCAAAGAAAAGACCCCCCATCCCCCTTTGGTGCGTAATATTTGAATGGCCCCTAAATAGAAGGCAATCATGTACAATTTATGAATTGCAAGTTCCAGATTCTTATATGGTCTGAAGTAACCAGAAAACTATAAAGATTTAAGTTGACAACTTCACATAGTAAACTCCTAATCATTATTTTTCTTACTATTTAAACCTGATTGTTCTAGATGCCGCTCATTACGAACGCCGGGAAATATCCTCGTAGCCAATCTTGCCCTGAGTGATCTTCTAATGCTGGCGAAGACTCCTGTGTTTATATTCAACTCTTTTTATCTTGGACCAGCTTTAGGAAAAACGGGTACGTATTGATTTAATAACAATATCTACGAGTACATGATTCATCATTTATCCGAGGTTTAAAACGTCGGATCCAATTTGGCGGCGCTGAAAGGCATCGGAAAACGGAACTCTTGTATTAAATTGCAATGTTGCGGTGTTGTTGCACAGATTATGTGTGACAAGCTGACAAGCTGTTTTATTGTAGCTTACCACAAATTAAGCACATATAATCAGATTGTTGGTTACAGTTACAACATTGTATTAATATCGATAACTAATAAAACATAGATAATAACTTAAGGTATGCTCCCGGAAAGGAACCCGACAAGATCCTATAGGGGATATAGAGGACGTAGAGGAACTACCTACGTGAAATAAACAAAATTTTTAGAAAGACCTCTTAAAAAGTGTTACTCACTACTATTAATTTGGTTGCAGGTTGCATTATATATGGATTTTTGGGTGGATTAACTGGAACCACATCCATAGCCACTTTGTCCGCTATAGCCCTGGACCGTTACTGGGCAGTCGTTCGACCGTTAGAGCCGCTCAGGGCGCTCACAGCGATTCGTGCCCGCGTGCTCGCCGTCGGATCCTGGCTGTACGCCTGCGCCTTCGCCCTCATCCCAGCACTAGACATCGGATACGGCCGCTACGTCCCCGAAGGTTACCTCACTAGCTGCAGCTTCGATTACCTCACCGATGAAATGTCAGCTCGATGTTTCATTTTCGTATTCTTTTGTGCAGCGTGGGTTGCACCCTTTTGCACAATCTCTTTTTGTTACTCCAAAATACTTCGGATTGTCGTCTTCCAACGAAACGTGATATCTAAGAATGATACCGAAAAAATGTCTTCGAGACACGTCAAAGAGCAAGTTAAACGCAAAGCTGAAATAAAACTAGCTGGGTTAGTGATAGTAGTGATTGCTCTATTCTTCGTGTCTTGGACTCCGTATGCGATAGTCGCATTGCTCGGAATATTTGGGAACAGGGAGATGATAACTCCCGGCATATCTATGATTCCGGCATTGTTTTGTAAAACTGCTGCTTGCATCAACCCCTTTATTTACGTTATTACGCATCCAAAATTCCGTAAAGAGCTACAAAAGCTACTTTTCAAAGACAAGTCGAAAAGGATGAATAGCACGATCAGAACAAAAGCATTTACGGAATCTAATAAAGTACATAGACCAAGCAAAGACCTAAGTGAAACTGATGTGGAGGTAATTGAAATGAAAGACATTCCATACCGTAGAAACGATTCCAGTAAGAAAAATAATAATGCCGTGGGAACAATATCTTCCAAAGTATCAGGTCGCGAGGGCTCACAACGAAGCGTGAGCATGAAAAGTTTTGAAGAAAATGTGGTTAGTCCTCCTTCTTGGTACGCTAAGCCGCAATTTACAAAAAAGAAAAGTTTTTCGCGACAATCGTCATTTATATAAATATACGTTTGTAACGATAAATTAGCAGGTTTAGTGCTAGTTCTTTTGATCTCCTTTTCTTATTTAAGATAGGGTCGTAGATAGGTACAATGAAGTATCTAAGGTTCACCTGTAACTAAGAACATAGAACAATAAGAACAACGTACCTACTTAACGGAAAACCATTTCTCTCTGTGTTCTATGAATAACCATACCAAGATAAAAAACACAGTGTAATGAAAGAGTAAAATGATACGAAAAAATATGTGTATCTTGTAGGTAGGTACCTACTTTGTTAGTAAGTAAATTACCTTATCCATAAAAAAATGTATGTAGGTAGTATTACATACGGCTCTTTATATTTTACGAACCTATTATAATAAATAGGTATACTTATATTTTTTACCGAACTGCGCCAGAAGGATGATAATATTTTTCGAGTTCTACACCCCAAATTGCTCCATTGTGAGAGTGATTTTAGCTAAATAGGTACCTAATATTTTTATTACGGCGCCCCCAACCCAAAAAAAAAGTAGCAATCATTGTTTTTTTTTTCAATTAATATTATTCTTGAAATTAGTATTAGTTTATAAATAAAGAATTATAATTTAATGCAAAACATAAAAAGCGCCAAAAGTTCTTAAAATTATAAACATAATTCTATTTTTTAAATCTCGGAAAATTAGCATCATTTTGTTTTGATTTCATTAAATTAACATAATAGTTAAAGGTAATAATCCCCTCGCAATAAAAATTGGTAAATATGTACCGACTGTAGGAATATCCACCTGATATGATAGATTTAATGATAAAATAGGTAAATTGGTATTGTTTATTTTCAACATAGGTAAACTATTTATAGATAAGACGGTAGTCCTAATTAATAGGCCATTAATGATGTAAGGTGTAGATACGTAGTAGTGATGTACAATGATTGTTTCTTAAAATGCCTATGCCGATTACGTATTGAATAGATAGCGAAAGAAAATAATCTTAAATATAGGTACATGACTCTATTTTTGCGATTTATCACATATTACATCACCTGCTGATTAATTAAGTGGATTATTTATACCTATTTATTAGCAAATTAAAACTTTCATTATGTCAATGGAACAAATAAAAACTTACTTTTAGTTTTTGTTTTATTATTCTATCTTCATTAAGTAGGTACCTAATCTTCAAACGCATTCACAGAGTGCATGAATTTGTTTTTAAAAATATACCTACCAATATATTTTTTATGAACAGCGCTACTCAATCGTGGTAACCGTACACTAGGATTCCCTGTGTATAGATAAAGGATACGCTTTAAATTAATTATTTTGCTTTGCTAGTAACCTAACCCAGGACTCATTGAATGGCGATCCGGCGTGTTAATCATTAAATCATGTGGGTCGTCAATTTATTTATTAAAAAAATATATTTATTTTCGTACTATTTGCATGTTTGGTTCGTATCGATAAACTTTGATCTATGTGGTGCGAATCTGTACCCTAGTAACAGACATTATGTCTATGATCCCAGTTGATATGTGCATGCTATTTGTAATCTACATAAAAAGCCTGGGATAATTTTATTGTGTTGGCAGCACTACAAGAACATCTCAACACTCAGTTTGACGTTGACGTAATGTCAATTATGTCATTCAATTCAATCAATAATGACACTTCTAGGTAATAACCTAAAATGTACAATTAGAAAATTTCAGTTATTAAAAATAAAATATGTAGGCTTTAAATGGGCACGTACTAAAACTTATAATGTCCTGTTCTTCGGATCCGACAACATTTCTCTTAAGAGTTTCAGAAAAGTTAATGAATTTAGGTAAGTGTAAATGTAAACTGTAAAGTATCTTTTTACAATATAAGAGTTAAATGTAAGAAATACAAATATTATTACAATAATATTGAAATTTACAGAAAAAAGAATGAAACCATCGGACGACTGGATCTCGTTACAGCAAATGCACTTCAAAATAGATCAGATATCGAAAAATACGCGCAGGAACAAGGAATCAAAAGAGTACAGTGGCCCCTCTCAAATGTGAACGAAGGGGAGTATGATTTGGGGCTTATAGTAGCTTTCGGACATCTAATCAAAGATGATGTTCTAAACAAATTCCCTTTGTAAGTATTTAGCATAAAATTGACATATCTCTCTACAGCACATGCTTGAAATAAATGTTTGTTGTTGATTACTTTATCATTCGTTTTATTAGTATTATCCTATGATTATAACATGAAGTCCCTAGACAAGATATTTAGTGCTCATAGATAAATACCCTGTTATTATTAAATAGGTTGTATATGGTTGAATTACTTTAATCTTGACATTTGATCTTAATTTTCAGAGGGATGGTAAATGTTCACCCCAGTTTATTACCAAGATGGAGAGGCGCTGCACCCATTATTCACACATTGCTGCATGGAGATGAAATCACTGGAGTCACACTAATGAAAATTAAAGCTAATATATTTGATGTAGGTATGTGTTTTCCATATTTCTTTTTCAAGGTAATTAATTGTAAACAATATTAAAATTTTTATACATTATTGTATATATTTTATACATGTATTTTATATGTATACAATTTTTTTGTAAACTCAAATATAAATGTCAATCAATAACATTGCTTTTAATAATAAGCTTGTTCATTCTATAACCATGTGTATCATCTCTTTGCTGATGCCATTTAATAATAATAAACTCTTCAATTGCTTCTATCATGTTTTGTGAAATTGTTTTCAGGTGAAATAATAGATCAAAAGCAAGTTCCAGTTTCAAAAGATATAAAGTTACCAGAACTGACTGATCATTTATCAGAACTTGGGGCAGATATGCTTGTTGAATGCTTGAAATATTTGCCGAGCAGTTTAACAAGAGCTAAACCACAGAGTTCTGAAGGAGTTACATATGGTAATCTACTATTTAATACTTTATCATGAATTTAACATTATAAATAGGTAATAAAAACATTAGAATGTATATAACATAGGTGTCATTTATTTGGTAATTGAGTTAGGGTTTAGCTTACCAACAACCCAGGTAACATTCAATTCTGCACTTATTTTCTTTGTTTTAATTTGGAACATAACCCTGTTATGTTTTCTAAGTATGTTATGTTACCTGAGTTGATGGTATTTTTTTAGAAGTGAAAAGATCATGATACCTACTTTATTATGTCATCTCTGTCTTGCGTATCCTGCAAAAGCCCCTTCAGCTTCCAGCAACATTATGAACTTATGCACCAGTATGGAGAGCCTAACTTGACCAATAATATAATCATATATCAACCATAATATTATACAATAAGCTGTTATGAGAGTTTGAGAAATTACAATTTTATTGATAACGTTTTTCTGTTTTAGCAAGAAAAATTAACAAGAGCATAAGTAAAGTAAATTGGTCTGAAATGGCCTCAATAGAAGTATACAATTTGTATCGAGCCATATATGGGTTGTATCCATTAACAACTACCTTTGGGGAGAAGCAAATGAAATTATTCAATGCCTTTTTGGACAACACTCAGAAAACAGTTGAAGATCATGTACCAACAGGTACACTAGAATACTGTGATAAAACCAATGCATTAAGAGTTTTATGCAAGGATAAAAAATATATTTATTTTAAATCAGTAAGGATAATTGGTAAAAAAGAAATATCTGCTTTAGACTTTTATAATGGGTATATCAAAAACATGCCCAAAGAGAAAAGGAAGTACATAGTTTGTTGAAATATTGACCTAATTACTTAGTAATATTAAGATTTTTATTTACGTCTTTATGCTTTAAAGTATTAAAAAAAAGACAAAGTTTCTTATCATTAGTTTTATTCATCTTTCCTCAACCAATTACTAAATTCATTCTTACATACATATGAATAGATCCATTGAAATCCAAGATGTGAACGAAAATTATTCATATCCATAGAACATACTCAAAGAATTCTATCTACACCTATCAGCCTAATAATGTCTATTTAATTTGTTGAACTTTCTAGGTGCATAGTCACGTAAATAGTGGATACAATTGGCAACATTATGCCTACGTCTTTCTTGTCTTCTAAAACCTATTTGACTAAGTAAATATATAATTTAACAGCTAAAATATATTGTTTGCAATAATAATACATACATAACACTCCTATATATAACTTTATTTATAGGCACGTAGTTGAGCCTATTATGAAAGTAGTATCACATTATGAAATCATCAATTCTATTCAGAAGTTAAATACTATATACACCTAATACCTAATTTACAATAAGGCAAATACATATATACATAACAATATAATACATAAAATATGATAAAGCAAAACAAAGAAAAGTATTCAATTAATCATAATTATATATGTATAGATAAATAGGGGTATTATATAAAAATAAATATATAAGGCTTTGAAATTGTCATGTCTTCATAATTGCTATTCCTTTAGAGAATTTATGTAGCTTATAGGCAGCTGTTGTCTATCACACTCTTACCCTGGAAATATAACCAAAGAATATTAAAATATGTCGATATTTTGTTAAGGCATACATACACCAACTTCACATATAAATTAAAAGCGTTTCCTACAATTCAAGTACAACGCAGCGTGCTAAAATATCTTTCGTGTTTTTATCTTACCTTCTGACCCTAAACAATTCATATCGCTAGTTTTTAATAAGATCATACCTATTTAACCTATTAATATATTTTTAAATCAGCAGTTTTAATCTTCATAATTTAATAGTGTACCTTTTTGGCAATTAAAATGCAAATTACGTGCTTCAAATTATTGCCATAGTCCACAATGATTGTACCCAATCGTGCATTCTCATACATTTCTGCACTTGAGTAGTTAGTTAAATCCCCAATGTGATGTTAATAATATGCAGTTGAATGTTTATAATGCATGCACATTGATTGATTAGGGATTAGTGCCTAATCCCCACAGTTTTTTAATTAATTGACACTTTCTGATAATGTAATTAATTGATATAAAGTTTGATGCGTCATTTGTGATTTTATTACTGTTTGTACTCGGCTATTTTGATAATAATCTAGCCTGTACTATAAGATATGAAAAGTATATACCTACCTACTTCCATTTGTTATGTTCACTTATACTATAACCAGAGTATTAGTATATCTAAATTAATATGGATGTAGTCTATTTTTAAAAGCACATAATATAAAATCTGTGTCCATACTAATAATAATGTGCTTGTAAGTACATAATTAAACCAAAGGCGATTAAAACCCCCGAATTATTAAATTAAATACTTAATTAAATATTGTGCCCTTTATATGATAAACAGTGGAGCAATGTTATGTTAAAATAATAGACAGATGAAAATGACAAATGTAATATAATTGACACACTTTAAAAGTTACAAACATTGTATTATAGCAATTTGTATATGATATGGTCATAGACATTATTAGATTTCTGGAAGCTGGATTTTTATACATACATCTTGTTTTTTTTTCAAAATATATATGTTATAGTATATATGTGGCAAACACAACAATATAATATAACAATAAGGTCTGTTTCAGCCAAAATATTTACCAAAAATATCAGTATTTTTCCTTTAATACTTAACATTAAATCGTTTCTACAATTATATATATATTTGTGTAACATTACAGTGTACTTTAACTGTAAATGTAAATTTAAATTACCATATTACTTTTAAATGCAATTTTATCGTTATCCAACCCAGAGTCTTATAATGCCTATGAATATACACGGAAACAGAAGCCTGATTGGATTCTTACCTTACAACTTTTAGCAAATACAGCAATGTGATTTTCTAACTATGCGAATCCTGAAAAAAGTAAGGTTCCTGTACCCCATTCGATGGACATGCAGAGCTTCTGTTTTCTTATGAATATAAAAATAACGGTGAAATTGTAAGTGATGTTATTGAAAGCTAGTCACATCATGACATGGCTGATTAATGGAGGTACATAATTCTTGTGGTGTATTACCTTTTGTATAAAGTAAAATATTGCTGACACCTTCGATCAACAATAGTCGTTGACTATGTCATTACATCTATATAAGTTCTACAATCTAATTGACCAGATGAGCTACATGTAGACTAGACTAATTAAATGCAAGAGATATGTTGGGAAATTTTATGGACTGTGTAAACTGTCCATTTTATCACTAATACCACCCTAATTCCAATCGGAGTAACCGTCACTATTCATCTTACATATATTATTTTTACTTAGCTGCACTAGAAAACTTCAAATGATTTTATTGGCATATACAAATTAAACATTGATTTTTCATTAGCACAAAAAAAAATAAAAGAAGCATTGCCAAATGTGGAATACTTACAAATTCAGCTTGCAATAAAAAAAAAGAAAAAAATATGTACAAACAAAGTAAATAACATACAAAACAACGTGCCACAACTCTGACACGTAAGTGGATGAACGATTATGATAATAATAATATGCAGCACTCAATAAATAATATTAGCATTTTTTTCATTTACGTCAGGCAATATTAAATTTCATAATCATTATGAGTACTGCAAATTATTATTACAATATACCAACAGGTGTAAATAAAATGAAGGTGATAATGATTTAGTACTGCTAGTCTCCTATACGTTTTAATATAGGAATTAAAACCAAAAATTAAAAAATATAAGTACAAAACGCATGAAAAATAGTTATAAATTTAGTTGTTTCTTTTGGAAGCCCCAAATTATCAACAACTGTATTGTAGATGTTGAGAACAATTATTATGTCGATTATGACACCAGTTTTGAATAATGGTACGGAGTCCTATTAGGATCGTTTCGACTCGGCGGTGATTGTGAAATGTCAGCTCATGCGCGTCACAGAGAACATTTGGGCGCCGCCTGTACCCTAAAATGTTAGTGAAAAAACTAATTACTATCCGAATGATCGTGGATATCGTTAATTTGACATCACGGACGATTTTTTATTGCTGTTTTTTATTTATGTATTAAACACTTGAACAGATAGTCTTCAATTTAATGATCGTCGTGAGATAACTTTAATTTGACAAATAAAATTTCATAGATAACAATGTGTAACATTAATACTTATGTTAATAACACATACGTCATTTTACTCATAACTCTGAATAAATTATTATGTCCTTTACTATCTCTTAGTACGTTAAATAACAATTTAAGTGTAACTGCAAAAAACACTATTCCATAAAAAATCATCCGTGAATAAGACGTGATGTAAATAACAATAACACATCTAAAATGCATTATGAGTTAATAATTTTAACTCTGTATAAATTCAATAGAATATTTTAGAAGTATTGCAGTTCATAATTTATAGTCAACACAAGGCACAATGAAAAGATAATCAAGTGATATAAATAAATATATTTATAAATCACATGCAAACATAACCATTATAATAACAAACATAACATAACATACAAATAAAACAAGTACAAAATATTATGATTAATAAAAGCAAGCAACGAAATAAAAAAAGTATTGATTCGAGAATTTTTCAGTTTAGTAAATGCTTATATTCTTGGGAGCGAATCTGGAAAACGTAATAGCGTTTTTACAAAAGTTATCTAATAACATCAACCAACACTATAATTATGTACAGATTCTTTTTTTCCTAATATTAGATTAAAATTAGATTCGAAAATCAATTATTATTAGGTAATTTTCTCTATGAAGGGGAAAATATGCAATAAAAGGTTCTGTTACTTCAACATAATAATATATTTAATCAACATAATTATACTTTAATAATATTCTTGTCTCTACATAAGTAGGATCGGTGCAATAGATAATAGTTTAGTGCAAGTAAAACTATAACAGTAGGTACTCGGTACATAATCAATAAGTTCACTATGTCTACTATGTACTATGTCCAACACTATTTATACTTAGCGCCTACAGATCCAACAACTGTAAATGTTATCTCATAAACAACACTTGAATTCGTTCATTTACTACGAAGCTAGCCCGTGAGTGATAAGGTGCCCACGCCTGGAAATTAGCTTATTTGACAGGGCGATACATCAGAAAGATAAACGACCATCTATTGCCCTCTCGATATGAGCAATATCACAGGCAATTTATAACTTTATTGATAAAAACTGTTGTCAGTAACACACACATAAGATACATGCATTTAGTAATTACAAATAAAAAATAATTCGGATGCAATCTTAGTCAGTAATTCGTTGGTAACAACTATGTTAGAATTAGAAACGAGTCAATGGAAAACATACTTTAAAACGAATCAGTAAAGCCTATAGTCCCTTCACACAAGGCATGGCACAAGACTACACACGCGGGTGTTCGAGCAATCCTAATGCAATAACACAGGAAAAACTCGCAGGTATAACGAATAGGTACGTATATAGAACGATATCTAAGTACTACAGCACCCTGTAAAATATACATACATATCGTATTGGAAAGTAACTGTTATTTACATAATAAGTTAATATAATCTATTCTACGTTATTCGATTAGGTTCTTAAGGGTGTATGTATACTAGGCTAGGAGAAGGAAGCGGTCAGACGGTATGGCTTACATGTGTTCCGGATGGCTGCGGATGCAGTCGATGAAGTCACTGGGCTTGAGCTCGCCTCGACAGATGCGGAACACGGCCGTAAACAGCGGGAACCTGGTAATGGGATATTGTAAAGCTTTATTGCGGATGCTATACATTGCAACTGTAAAATATATGCATGATTCGTGTATTTTTCACCACTAATTCGAGTCTTTTATTACTCCATTACATGAGAATTGTTACAAAAATTTCAGTGTCTAATAAACTCTCCTCAACTTTGACGTAAGAATAAATGGGTTACAAGATAAAGTAATACTTGGATCATTTATCATTTGTGAGGTCAAAGAAATACATATTGCAAGAAGATCATACTCCGGTCTTTTATACACGTAGTAACTACATGTATACTGTGTACACATATACGTTAATCACATCTAATTCAATTATCGCTGCCATTAGCTTTTCCTTGACCGTGGATGCCAGCCAAGAGCAACTATTTCGGTTCAGCCGTAACAATCGTTACGTGACATGACATCGCATACTCGCGAATTCGGGGTTAACGGATTACATTTATTTATACACTCAATAGTGTAATGTTTTCGATCCGCCGTAGTATCCGCGTGAAACATTGCATAATTTCGTGCACGAAAACTTTTGTTTATGATAACGCGACTGTTTAAAAATGTTTACGTAATGTGAGAGCTCGGTATCATTCCGTGCGTTTATCGCGTTTTAAAAATAACAATATCCGCCTATCAATATTTACAATTGGCACTATTATTATGAAATAAGTACACAAAACGACAGAATGCGACAAGGTAGCTTTATCATTTGATTGATAGGCTTCTTAGTGAATATAATCAAGATGAATGAAAATTAATACGATTGAAGTTACTATACAAGATTTAAGATTATGTTTCACACACTTCTATTATTTTCTTTATTTGGTGTTGTGTTCTATATCATAAAATTTTCCACGTAAGTAGACGACAATTTTTTGAACATAACTCATTATGCCAATTATAGACACTATACCTACTCGTCAACATCAACTGTCTGCCAACGAGGCCTTCGTTTAACGAGTGCGTAACGTGTTTGCGAATCACACGCATAGTACCGTAGGGTTTGATTTATAAAAAAATATGTATTGTAACACATATTATTAAAAACAAAAATTAACTTTCTACATATTTTTCTAAGTAGGTAAATATTAAATATGCCAAATATCAAACTAATAGATAAAGAATGAACTTACTTGTTCTCCATATTCTTGTTGGCAAGCATGTGGTTAACTTCCTCGGCGGTGATGGGTCCTTGCAGTTTCTGTCCGTTGAGCATTTCGTCTTCCAACTCCTTGATGGAGCGGCCGGTCTTCACGAAAGCCTCTGCTACCCTCCTGTTCCTACCACCTGCAAAAATAAATCACCTACTGTTTCATAGCTATTTATTAAAATTACAATAAAAAAAGCTTTTTCACTATTGTCATAATATGCCAATCAAATCTTGTTAAAAAAAATTTCGCGTTTAAAAGAGAATAGTCGCAAGTCAGGCAAGTCAAAAATCCCAACAAACAGTGTAAATGAAATGTGAATAGTCTCGTCGTAAAAATAGTACAAACCCTATAACAATCGAATGAGGGAACCTAACCCTAATTCCTCCTATGATTTTCAGTAGGTAGTATAAAATGAACTACGAGAAAAGGATACATTTTGAATGGGGGTCAAGATTGGAAAGAGCATCTTATACACTAAATAGTACAAACCCTAAGCAGTCGAATGAGGCAACCTAACACTAATTCCTCCTATGCTATTCAGTAGTATAAAGTGAACTACGAGAAAAGGATACATTTTGAATGGGAATCAAGATTGGAAAGAGCACCTTACACTTTACCAAGTTAGAAAGGACAACATACACTCCAATTTAATATACGTATCTTTTTTCTCTCTACAATATAAACAACAAGAACAATAAAGCTATAAAAAAACTATGATGCATGTCAATTGATGGCTAACTTCTCACTACAATCCGTTGTTTATTGCATTAAATTGACAATGGACATTATTTTCATTCCAGAGCGCACAAACAAAACTAGTTATTGTCGAGTAAACTACTACCGTTAAGGTCAGCTAGTGCGGCCAAACTATTTAGCACTGTATAGTACGAAAGCTAGTTTGCAGAAGGTCAATATTTTGTAATACCTTATAGATACAAGTTTTTTGTGTGTTTTGAAATTATTTAACGACCCTGCATCAAAATTAATATAAAATATAAAGTATAAAAACTTTTTCCTTGTAACCGTGACAGAATATTAGATTATACACTGCCTCCAAAGATACTTTTTTCTCCGTTGTTCTACCTTATCACTAATACATTATGTAGGTATATATAACTAGTAAAGTCTCGTATTTAGCTTAAGACTTCATTCATACATAAGGCAATTGATATGTGTATCGTAAGATCGTAACCAGTTATAACAAAACGTCAGCCAGTTGACACTCCGGTTTGGTGAACACTGGTTACCCAAACAAGACATTGAGGAAATAATAACTTTCATGGTTTTTTTTAATAATCTCCCGTATCACATATATGTATATATCGTATCACATAATGGTGTTATAATGTTATTATATTTTGAATCACGTCTAACTGCAAGCTTTGTTGTTTTAAAATATTACCAATCATTTGCTCATACTGTTTTTTTTGCGTAATTCAATCGGCATGTATGCAGTTCAAAGATCAATTGAAGCGAAGTGAATAATTAGTGTAGTGCGCCCGATCAAAGTTGACCCCTGCTCCACTGAGCATTATAATTCAGCGCAGTAACTTCCGCTATTCAATAAATAACAATGTTCACAGTTCAGTTCATAGTGCAGTGTACAGAAGATCCACAAGCTAGTTAGTCATTCATAGGAAAACAAAAGACGCGTTTGGATCATACTTAAAGGAGAGAGGTGCATACAAAAAAATTGTATATCCAATGACGTATCAAATATTATGTTGAAATCCCTCAACTATGTGTAGTATAGCGAATGATAAAGAAAGCACAACCATTCTTTATTATTTAACTACATTTATCGGTGCGGTTTTGAAGCTGCTGAAGAACCACAATATTAATTTAGTATATTTTTAGTGTTTACATAAAGTAGAATTGATCGTATATAAGTATATACGATCATATACTAAAGTTAGTATATGTGTAAATAGATGTAGCTCAC
Organism: Lerema accius; assembly: GCA_001278395.1. Classification (NCBI taxonomy): domain Eukaryota; kingdom Metazoa; phylum Arthropoda; class Insecta; order Lepidoptera; family Hesperiidae; genus Lerema; species Lerema accius. The sequence goes on from LGAG01000024.1 coordinate 806,277, forward strand.
TAATAAGTTACGACTATTGTATAGATAAGTTATAGTCATAAATGAACGAAACTAATAGGCGAATAGACATTCTCAGGTAATGATAATAGTAAGTACACCATTTTATGATATCTCAGTATTGGCGATATAAGACTTATCTATTTGTGTGTACAGGTATTACATCCACATATGTGGTCGCATATTAAACCGATAAAGGGATAACGTGTAAATGTAATATGCTACTATGACATCCACCTACATTCGCAGTGCACCGACATAAATATGATAATGACTTATCTACCTACAGCTACTAAAGGATTGTTATTATACTATATTTTATAAGTTTTCTAATTATAGAAAGATTAAAGGAAGCATGCAAGTTTTATTTGTTATTTTTTTATTCATTACAGTTCGTTTAAGTTGCATGTGCACAACTGCACAAATACATTTTATAAAAATTAAACATTTAACTGTCTGTTTGTATGTCATGTCCTAATAAATGCATTAATAACTGCATTTGGCACATTTTATAACATCTATTTTGGGTAAACGTCGGAATAAACAAGACGGCTAATAGCAAGAGACCAAGAACAACATGACATAATTAGTCATGTCAAATGTCTGCCCCAATCCCAACCGAGAATCGATCCTAAGACTTCGTTGCGTCAAGTTTTGTTTTACTAACTGGGCAACAAAGCCAAAAATTGGTAATCAAAGTTTTGCTCGATTTATACTGAGGCCTCTTAACAACTTTATAATATCAAATAATATCAATTGATAATAAAATATCATTATTACATAATAACTTTATCGGTATTAGCAAATAAAGTGTGAAATTAATTCGCTAGGGCGGGTTTCACGTATAATTTGGCAACGCGACTTCCTAAACATATATCCAAGGAATATCTACTATTCTGGCAAAATATCCAGGGATGGCGAAATTTTCATGCGGAGGCGACAATTTAGTAGGTGATGGCAGCCCTAGGGTCACCTCACAGCCTTGGTGAGCGAGCCATACCTCATTGGCTACTATGACAACGTAATATTTGTTGAAACTACCAAGTACCAATAAATTTCAATTTTACGATATACTCAATAAACTAGTAGGTAGATACTAGAAATAGCTTTACATTAGTAATAACTCTATTTATGTTACGAGACCATTATACGATGATCTAACTTTTCCTAACTTTTCTGAAATAAATCCTATTCTATCGGTTAGTTCCTACCTACGTTGTAAATCTGTGCATAGAACATTAGTTTACATAAAAGCAGTGATAGACACGAAAGACATAAAGGCCATAATTTGACTCTTTAGTTCATAATGTATAGGTACTTCACGTCATTCTTAACATTCTATCTAACCATAATTCTCAAGTCAGTTGCACGACTATCCAAAAATCACAATAGTCAGTCGTTACTTTATCTACCTACCAACTTATCTTAAGATTACTTTTATATCCAGAAGGTCCTAAGTGTATCAATATGAAACTTACCGTAACACGTTGTAATAAGGTCGGCAACGCCACACGACTCGAAGAATGTACTAAGCTTGCTGCCAGGGTAGAATACGTCCACGAATTTGATCATCTCCATAAGGCCCAATCGGATGACGGCGGCTTTCGTGTTGTCACCAAAACCGAGGCCATCCACGAACCCAGCGCCTACTGCTACGATGTTCTGTCCAAAAAAAAAATTGGTACTATACTCCCAAACACAAATATCGAACCATATTCCATATTTAAATGGGCACTTTTAAACGAGTCACCCTGCACTTTTATGAATAAATGCCTTAAAAGTCATAAATGAGTCATGTAGTTAGAAAAAATGCAGGGTAATTTGATTTCAGCGCTTAGAAGGGTATATAGCAAAATTATCCTGAAAAGTAGTCTAACCATTAAAATATTTTCAGCGTAATTATTTTGGCGTATTCCATGTTAACGCGTTTCCTTATAAAATTAATAATAATATGCAATATAATAGTATCAACATAATCTCAATCATTATAGCTGTTAAAGAATATGTACATTTTTAACACGGTTAAGATATTAAATTCCCACATGAGAATTTGTTCATTTACTTTTTACTTTACCGAATTTATATGCATTACTCATACGAATAGATACGGTTAATACAATTTTTAGAATCGACACCTACATCTAACATAAAGGGTTCCGCCAAATTATAACAAAAGGTTATCGGTAATTACACAGTTACAAATTGTTACAGATTAGATTAAGTATGTAAGATAATAGTGGCGATTGTCGGATTAATGTCTTTAATTAGAAAGCTATTAAAATAATCGAGTTATATAGTTCTACTATAAACTCATGCTAATCGAAGTTATCTCTGTATTTTAGATAGTTAGCAGGTTATTCCAGTTATAAATACAAACAAGTCATGCATAAACCAAATAAAACATAATCATTCTTAAAGACTGTTTCGTTAATTTAAGTCTTAGAAGAAAAGTTGGGCATTAAGCTATGCTGTTCTTTATATTAAAAAATATATAATTGAACTATACCGAGTACTATGTACTATTATATAATACACTGCAATCTGCAATGACGTATTCTTTAGTCGTTTACCCTTTACAAGTTGTACCTATGTGTTATGTGGAGGAAACCTATTTTCTATTTAGAGCTAGCTCTCAATAATTACCGTCAATACAAGTTTAAAACCAACCTCTAAACTCCAATCTGAGTTTTCGCAGTAATCTTCTATTTTTAATTATAGGTTCGTTCTGAATCTGATCGATATTGAAGTTCAGTATACACTACTTAACATACACTTTGGAAGCATTAATATTGCGAAACATTTTAGATTTAAAATATTTGCATTGCACGCCTCTTATCATGTTGATTTGTTTGTCCATGGGCTACTTTCAATTTGTAGAGTAATTCAGGGGAACAAAAAATATTGTAAACTACTAGTAAGCAGTAGATAAACCTTAATTTTTTCTTCAAATACTGACGAAAATAGTAAGTAGGTACCTAATAGGTACTACGTACTACCTATATTTACTGCACCTATTACTTTATTATATTTATCTTTTTTTAAATTTATTTAAGAACTTTGTCGCACAGACCACATCGTCCCGTGTAATGTACAACGTACAACATTAATTAAAACTGAAAACTATAATTACGTTATAGTTATAGTTATGTAGAGTTCCCGCATCAACGAAACCGACTGTGAAGTTTGGTCAATAAACTAAATGAACCAAAGATACACAAAACCACTATCGCGCACGATTGTTCATTTGACCTCATGCTGTCCGTATCAGTGTATCACAAATTTTGTACTTTGTACTTGCAATATAATAATAGGTGTTGCCAACGTTATTTTTTTTTACTACCTGGTCATATTTTTTTATTCTTTTACATAATGCATACTAAAATACTCGATAATAAGCAGCTAGTACAGCTAAATAGCAACCCCTGCATTGATTTATGCATTGTGGGTCAAAAGTGATAGAGACAGAATATAGAAATAAGATAGAGAGTGAATGACAGAGAGGAAGTGACGTCATACCTTGAGGGCTCCGCAAATTTCAACGGCATCTTCATCGTCGACGACCACCACCCTGAAATACTCTGTCTGGATGATGTCGCGCATCATCGGCGCCAGCATCACGTCGCGACAACCGATTGTCGTCTCACAGAACTTCTCTTCTGCTACCTAAATAAAATAAAAAAGTTAAGTAGTTAAAGAGTTTAAGTTAGGCTAGTGTAGTATTTTGAAAACATCGCCACTTATTATTACGTAGGATTGTTGTCAAGCATTAACTTATTAACCGATTTCAAAAAAGAGGTTATTTTACGTTAAAAAGACGAGTGAAACTTTGCATGTAGAATAATGATAGATATTAAGATAACATAATGTATTTATCATTGTACTAAACAGTAGGTACTAAAGTGGTTATTGCTTTTTTAAGATTTACTAACCAGTGAAGTATAAATAAATATGGAGTTTTATATACTTCTGCAAATATATAAGTTGTCTGTGTTCAATACAAGGCCACGGTACAAAATGTCTGTAGACAGTGTAATTTAAATAAATAGTAAACATATAGGCAGAGTAGAAGCCCTTGAAAGTAAAATAACTGTACGCAGTAATATTTGATTGAGTAAATGTATAACAGCATGGGGTGCTACAAAACAAATAACCGATGCTTATTATCATAAGCCAGGCTGAAAAACATTCAACTTTGTGTGTAAACAAACAACATATTAGGCACTTTAATTTAAGACGTTACCTCGGAAGCAATATTGGCACCCATGAGCACTGCACACGGAATCTTGAGGCATCTCGTGATGATATGTGAGATCAAGTCAATGCCGCCACCTTCGGCGATATCGAAGCCCTGCCAAATGCATTAGTTATATTCAAAACTTATATAATTTACTCAATACACCAATTACGTAGACGAAGTTACATAAGCCCTTATAAGTAGGCATTTGTTTAATAATTGGCGCGCAAATCGAAATGAGTGACGCTTGTTACGTGGTTAACTGAAACTGTAGTTTATGTATTCGATTCAATACTTCGAGCAATGCTAAGGTCGTATGCTATCCTTGTGTCTAACTCGCAACAATTAAATCACTTGCAAATCTTAACACCTCGTCATGGTCATGGTCAGTCGTGTCGGTAAATCCGCTGAGTTAAATAAACACTATTAAAGTAGTTGCATAAATGTGTGACAGAGAATTCAGTGCTTTGTAGAAAATATTTAGCACTTGATCAGTTTCTATTAGTATATCAATATCTATGTAATTATTATAATAATCTGTAGGTTCTCTAATAGGTTTTACAGGAGCTAGATATGTATATTATAATAGTAAATAAATCGACACTCATAGTCACTTTTCCTCGCAATGACAAGTTCCTATCCTAACACAAAAGAATTTCTACCACAGAGCGGTCCTACACTTATTATTACAATCCTCATTTCATTCATAAATGACACATAAATGTCTTGCTAATTTCATTGTGCATTTACTCTGGCGTTCTTAATGACCTAAAGATAACGAATAATTAATATGTCTAGAACCTACATCCTGTTACCACGCGACAGATAACTTACCTTGATGAGGGAAAGCGCCGCTGCCGTCGGTTTGATTTTACCGAGGAGCGTGGAACAGATGGTTCGTACGAACTGATGCGGTACTACGAATATAAGAAGATCTGCGTCTTTTGCAGCATCCACCAAATCCGGCACGGCGACCTTCGTATTAACAAAATGCACTAATTAAATTTATAAGTCATATGACTGCGGCGAACGGCGTTTTATATTTCGCCTCATATCGATGTAGATGAGGAAAAAAAAGCTTCAAGGTTATAAAACAATCTAGGAAACACAAAATGTAAATAAAAGGAGATAAATTTCCTGTGATTAATATAATGTATAAATGATTAATATATTAATATAATGATTGATTCAAATATTCTTTTTAAGTGTACTGGAAAATGCAGGTAATATTTACGTGCACCTAGGTTTTTTAATGTCCCTAATAAAATAAAATGGTTTAATTGCATGCCATATTGGTAATTTTTAACAAATCATATAATTTTTAAATTTATGTACCTCCATTATAATAAATTATAGTCCAGAAAGTTTGGGTGGATATTTGTTTCATTACAGTACAATTTTAAGTCTACTTAAAATAGTAAAAAGCTGTTTGAAAAGTTACAATAAATTGAAATTCATCAAAATATATCCCTGTATACATTTTAATACCAGCTAAATTCGATTTTCAAATAAATTTCATGCCTGACTTTAAAATTTTAAAGACATTAATAGAGTGATTACTAAGTTAGCAACAACTTGTTGGCATGTGAGATATAAAAATATAGATACAATGTTCATGTTTTATAAATATTGTCAATTTAAGTCTGATAAGATGTAAGTGTTTATAATGCCTAGTTTATTATCAATAATATCAAAGGGCTGTACATAAAAAGTAAATTTTTATTTTATTGATCATCAAGTTATTTTTAAGTGAATGTCAGGTATTAAGTTAGTATTTATTCAACATAACACTTAAGAGAAGAGTTATATTGGCACTGACAAAGTTTGAGTATGGAGATAAGACTAAAATAGATTCACACATGTCGAGTGTGTGTAAAGTGCCAACAGCATTGTAACAAAAAATGTCTGCTTTATGCAAATTTGTGTCATTCACAAAATAATTTTAGTAACTAGGGTATTTTCCATGGTAACCAATAGCTTCATCACATTATAACATATTATATAAAATAAAACTTGTTATAATTTTGAAGCACAGGAATATTAGATATTTTCTCCAGAAGAAAAAACTTAATTATGAGAAAACATTTTAAAACCTTTATTTACGCAAAATAACAGAGTAATTGAATTATAAACAAAACTTACCACATTAGGTGGGAGTTTGTGCCCTGGAAGGTATTTCACATTTTCATGGGTTTCATTAATTATTTCTGTTAATTTCTTTCCTTCAATCATCTCTTCGAATACCCACATAGTAACTCGATCCTCGAAGTTAGGAAGACGAGCAGCATTTTTTCCAACAATTTTTGCTATTGCTGAACCCCTATATTGAAGAGACTTAATTTATGAACAAACTTCATTTATTATTACCGCATACATATTTCATGTATTTCTAAAATATTATTATTAGTTTATCAATAATTATTATATTATGGAATAAATAAGCTATGTATGCAAGGTCAAGTCATAGAAAAATTTAAACTCCGCACGCATAGGTACCATCTACAAGATTATGTCATAAAACTAAGGGTAAATAAAAGTGATCTTATTACACTGAAGATAATGAAACATTACCAGTTTCCAGAGCCGACGATGCAAACTCTATTTTTTAATTGTTTCTCGGCCATTATTCCTTTCAGGCAGATCTAAACTTCTGACTGAAACTAAGGCACTGATACGTATGTGCACTGTAAGTATACGACTAAATTATTAACAAAAGTCGCAAACCCACTGAAACTGACTAACCACTAGCGATACCAGCTTCTTACAGCTACACGGACACAATGACGATAACACGGATAACACGGCTAAATTCCCTTTTGTGTTCCGTGAAGTCAAATGAAATTAATAATGTGACTTTGACAGTTATTTCTGTTCTGATAGTGACGTGACGTGACAGCCTATTGACAAAACGACAAGTTTACAGTGATTAGTGACGTGAAACCTAAAAACAAACCAATATTACAATACAGAGAGACTAACCAGTATAAATACAACCATAGATCAGAGTAATAAAAATAAAACCCAGTGGACTGGTCACTTTGATCTATGGTGAACACTGGTCAGTTTTACAGTTGACGACTGTTACTGTTAAACAAATAATTTTAAAAAAGTCAGTTACAAACTCCCCAGATGATATGGATCTGGCGGTAAATTGCGATTTGCGATCCAAGCCGTTTTGCGCGTGCATAGGTGTGCGTTTCCCACTAAAAAATTATGCACCACAGACTGCCTACAGGGATCACGTAGTACTTAGGTGTACGTTATTACTCTGTGGTAAATACGCATACCTACTGTATTGTATAAGCAGAATTTTCTCGAAAATCATTTTGGACGTATTAAATACCCTGTCTCTTTCATACTGCGTAGTGCTATACGTTTCATTTTCAGCAACAACGTCATTCGACATTCGACAGTATTCGATTTCCTGAGTGCTGCTTGCTTAGACATTTTGTTGGTTGGTTGTGTCGTTTTGCGTGTTCGCAAATTCGGTGTTTCTAGAAATTTTGCTGGATATTAGAACAGTGCATATATTCGTAGTTTTTAACAAGGTAAGCGCAATAATATTTATCTTTACGTTTCTTTGAGAAATCCCCCATGCTTCGGGCGTGTTCGTAAAAAAAAATTAATCATTTGCCTCATCACCAAGCCATTCACCTAATAATTGTAGAATTTTCTAACCAATCTACATCAGCTGAGCGTTTTAGGTTTGGTTATTAAGTTAATAATTCCGAGCTATATTTCTTTGTTCGTAGTAAAAACTTCAACAAATCTGAATTTTGTAGGTTCCTAGTTCACTTGAAATTGAGACACGGTTTTTACGGACGGAAAGGAAACATGAATCCATTTATTGAAATTTCCTTTCATACATAGTGGTGTGATAATGCTACTAGGTTTTAATTCCTTAGGTATTGGTGTCATAAAACAATCAGATTCAGTTTGAACTTAAGATAGAAGAATTTGGCAGGCTTCAAAAGAAATAAATATTTACCATTTATTGTATTGTAACAAATTATAAATAAGTAGCACATTTCTGGCGATAATGGATAATTTGATTGCGGTTTCCTTTGAAAATGTGGTTAATGTCAGCTGTTTTTTACACGGAAGTCGTAAATGTGCCAATTAGAATTGATAGCTACCTAATCAATATCATAACCTAAAATTCACCATTGTGACTTGCTATAAATGTTGGATAGACAAGAATATTTATATTGTAATGATCTACCTAAATCACGCAATATTTGTTAAAAAGAATATTGAGTAATTCTTCATTGCATATTTTTTATCACTTAAATTTGAAATGCCAGCATAGACCACAGAAAATAATGTTCATATTGTCTTGTCCTGCTGTTCTGTAATTTTAGAATAGGAAGTGTGTAGAGTCAATTTTCATTGTAAATTAAAAATTGGTTTGTAAATGTCAGCATACAATTTAGTTTTACTTTAAGCATCTCTTATACATATTACAGAATTAACTTCCATTGTTTAGGCAACATTAAATAGCAAAAAAATAGAAATCAATTGAATTTGAAGCTTTGAAGTTAATTTTAATATTCTATTTGCTAATTATCAACACATATTCTGCATATAAATCTTGGCAAGATTCCATTGACACCTGCAGGTACACAATACAACTTATTCTTTGATTATAGGTATCTTTTCTTAGACTGAAGCAGGTAATTACATTTTTGAACTGTATTCAATATTTTTGGTAGGTAATGTGTCTCATTTAAAAACACAAGACTTCTAAAATCTTAGGAATTAGATATTCTTGACATTTGTAGTTTTGATCTTTAGGTCATCGGATATGGTATGAATTGATCACACAGTCACTAATTCAAAAGTAATTTTGTAATTGACCTAGATCATAATTGTTCTGACCCTAATCTGTCAAAATATTTGAAATATTCATCTATAATTTTGCCATGATGGATATCATCTTAAAGCAAGTTGCTTGAAGATATTCTAACTTAAGATATGAGCAGTAGGTAGTAATATAGTCTTAAAATGTTTATTGCATGATTATGAAGGCATTATACTGTTTTGTTTCTTATTAGAATGTATTTTAAACATACAGTTGTAATATTTTGTTTAGGTGCAAAAATGGTGAAAGAAACAACATTCTATGACATCCTGGGAGTGAAGCCCAACTGTACATCTGATGAGCTGAAGAAAGCCTACAGGAAGCTCGCCCTCAAATACCATCCTGACAAGAATCCCAATGAAGGAGAAAGATTCAAGCAGATCTCCCAGGCGTATGAAGTTCTGTCTAATCCTGAGAAGCGACGGATTTATGATCAAGGTAGAATCTTCTATAGATTTTTTTGTTGTACAGAAAAATACAATTTATAGGTTTACCACAAATCGTGTCTTTGACTTATCTGTCTGAGAATAATATGACATTGGACAAAAACTTGATAAGATTTAACAAATATACCATTTGACACATTTTTCATATTTTTGCCAATAATTTTACAATAAAGGACATTTTAAAATGAATAAGGTAATAACTTCCACATGTGTGTGTGTTGTCCATGAACAACATGCAATACTACTTTAGGGATATGAGTTGTAGCAATATTTATGTTACACAAGTCAAATTGAAGGGCTTTTTACAATTTATTTCAATAAGGATCTTATATAGTTATCCTGCTGTTTCCTGAATAGGTGGAGAGCAGGCTTTGAAAGAAGGCGGAGGCGGTGGCAGCGGATTCTCATCTCCTATGGACTTGTTCGACATGTTCTTTGGGGGTGGATTCAGTGGCGGCCGTCGTCGCGGACGGGAACGTAAGGGCAAGGATGTCATACATCAGCTGTCTGTAACTCTAGAAGAATTGTATAGAGGCGCTGTACGCAAGCTCGCGTTACAGAAGAGTGTGATTTGTGAAAAGTGTGAAGGACGTGGAGGGAAAAAGGTAAAGTAGTACATATAACTTGGATGTGATTTAAATAGGTGTGTCGGTAGATTGATAATCAATTATAAGAATTTTTTTATATGATACTAAAGTGTTGAATGGGTTAGTTAATTATTATTTCTTTATTTAAATCACATTATTACCTATATTAAAAACAAAATTAATCTGCAATTACTTAATTCCTGTCTATATTAAAACGTTTTTTAATCAATTATATTTCAGGGTGCCGTCCAGACATGCCCTACTTGCAGAGGCACAGGTATGCAGATTCAGGTTCAACAGTTGGGACCTGGGGTGATCCAACAGATCCAAATTGTATGCACTGAGTGTAGGGGACAGAGGGAAATCATCGACCCTAAAGACCGCTGCAAAGTTTGTCAGGTAACTAATATTTTATCTAACTTCTAAAAATAATAAATTAAATACCTTTGCAAGAAAATACATACTTTTATGGGTTTAGAACACTCTATAAAAAGAATTCTTCTTGTATATACTGTCACTCATACGCTACTCAGTAATTACATATCAATAAGATATTATTTTTCCGCAAAGTAATCTGAAATAGTAGATTGAATATTCATAAATCTTAATTAAATCATGATGTTCAACTATTGTGTGTTAAATAGTACGAGGATATAAATCGTGTTTTTATCGTAGCAGTGATCATTTTATGAGTTGCCTTTGTATAATGTTGGATTTATAAAAAATAATTCATGTAATTACCTAGTGTTTTGTTTTTTCTTTCTCATGCAATACAATAATGATACTGTTAGTAATAGTGATATCTACCAACAGATTGCTTTGAGTATTTGAAGTTGTAACTATATTAGATATAGAATAGACAGAATAGTATTACAAACTCAAACACTTTTGTAAACCCAATTCTTGAAAGACATTAGTAACTACTGAGATATTTGTCCCATTGTTTAAGTATGGAGTAACAAAGAAAAAATTAATGCATTTTATATATTAGGGACGCAAAACTGTGCGTGATCGCAAGATCATCGAGGTGCATATAGATAAGGGCATGACGGACGGTCAGAAGATTGTGTTCAGCGGGGAGGGAGACCAGGAGCCTGATTTGGAGCCGGGAGACCTCATCATTGTCTTGGACGAGAAGGAACATGATGTATGTACAATTTTTTTTTTTACTGTTTTAATTTACTTTGGCCAGATTTCTTTATCTATGCTATGATATAAATATTTAGCATGTTTGTCACTGAACTGATCCTAGATGGGTGAATGAAAATGAAATTTTTTTTTTATTATATTTTATATTCAATACGCAAATTTCCCTATATCATAAATCAAAAAAGTCTTTACAAGATTGAAAATGGTAGTACAGTAGGTCCTATAATTAGTGTGTTGCTAGACTCGTAAATGTAATTATTCTTTATTTCTAGGTATTCAAACACAACGGAAATGATCTCATTTTAAGAATGAATATTGAGTTGGTGGAGTCTCTGTGTGGATTCCAGAAAGTGATAAGAACTCTAGACGATAGAGATATTGTGATCACTGTGTTGCCAGGAGAGGTCACCAAACTTGGTGAAGTCAAGTGTGTGCTGAATGAAGGTAAGTTACGTTTAGTAGCTGTCAATATTTTTGACATAGTGACATTTATTGTTAAAACAACAATTAAAAAAATGCCAAAAGTTTTTTTTCATACTATGTTGAAAATGAACTGTAATCTAATGTCTACTATTATTTTACAGGTATGCCGATGTACAAAAATCCATTCGAGAAAGGAAATCTCATTATCCAATTCATAGTTAATTTCCCAAATAGAATTCCGCCTGAAGTCATTCCTGCTCTGGAGAACTGCCTGCCGCCTCGTCCTCAGGTAACTAGTTTATATAAGATCTGTGTACTTTAAAAAATAATCTATTCCTATTAGTAGGTTATATGTTTTTTTTTAATTTATATTGTAAGGAGAACCATAAAGACAAATAATACATCACCTCCTTTATCCGATATTTAAGAAAACAATTGAATAATAATGATGATGACTATTTAATAATGTATGGATTCCAGGTGGATATCCCGGAGTTGGCTGAAGAGTGTCAGCTAGTGGACTTGGATCCAGATCAGGAGTCCCGGCGACGACGCGCGCACCAGGGGAACGCGTACGAAGAGGACGACGACCATCCCGGCATGAATAGAGTACAATGCGCCACTGGTTAGACGGGAGTCTTCTAGCTACTAACCAACACGGCAATGGACCTATATAATGACGTCAGAATCATAGTGATCCCAGTGACAGAGCAATCTAAGTTACAGGGTCAAGTTAATGATTGATCATAATCTTACCAAATGGTAAATGTTGATTTGGAGTGGTAAATCAATCTACAAAAAAGGTTCTTGCCTTAAAAGCCAACTTTATACTCTCAACAAAGAATTGAATAGAGTATCCTTCTATACACCATATTTTATGTTACAAAATGTCATTTTGGATTCATGAGAAAAATATTGTTTTTCTGTCGTCATATAAATATGATTGCTACACCTAGTCACTTGGATCAGTCCGGTTCTAACGTCCTCATATACATACTTCAAACATTCACTTAATTTAACACTGAATGATTCGTGTGTGCCTGATTACATACTACTGCTATATAATTATACTACACACGTCATTGTATAAATCAGGTTTGTAAAATAAGCGCATAGTGGACTACATTTAAATTGTGTCAAATAGATCCTAAATTAATCAGGCAAACCTGACCAAACTATGAAGTGGCTGAGCCATTATATATCAGTAGTAAGTAGTCAATTAATTGTACGAATATTTATAGAATCTGATTTTTCTATCAGTGATTAAATTTTATAATACGTTGTTATCAATTGATAGCAGAATTACTTCATGTCTCAAATGTTTGGGTGTCAAACTGTTCGTGTAATAGATTTAGTTTCATTTTAGTGAAAGATAAACCCGGAAATTGAATGGATTGTCTTATTTCATTACTAGTTTATTAAATGGTTTTACATTATTTATTACATGTAGATGTAAAATATTTTGTACACACTAGAACACGCTAGTAATATTTGGAATTATCACTGTGCTGGGAAAGTATTTGAATGCTCTGCATGATTTAAAGTAAATTATTAGGTCTAAATCATAGTTACTTCATAATTAGGTAGTTAGATAAGGGTCAATGTAGACACGATGGAGTAGCGATCAGACGAGTGGCTGTTATTGTATTATGAGCTCTAATTTAGTTATTTTTAAAGATCACAACTGCTCGACCATACTTATTTTAACTCCAATGTAGTTTTAAAACACTACGAATCTCTCATGTTATTCTCAGAAAATTAAGTAAATTTAAAATGATACTTGATAAGCCGCTCCATCGAAACTCCGTCAATCTGCACTGACTAAAAGTAGTGACTATATTAGAATTAAATATCTTGCAATAGTAAGATACGAAACGAACGTTGTTAATTATGGCGGCAAATGTTTCACTGCACTTAATATATCTTTATATACAAGATGACTCTGCAGACAGTCTGTAATACATTTTAATCTGACCTTCATTTGACGATGTATGTTTAGTTAGCAGATACATATTGTGCTTATCTAATCCAATCATAGCTATGAATCAGTTGTCTTAACACAAAGATACTATCATAAAATGTTTGAAGACACAATTACTAACAACGCACCAATGTTATTATGTATAAAAATGTATACTATTTTGTTTCCATTAATGACAGAATACTTCCATTCTCCAATAGATGATTTTTGAGAAAAGGTTTTACAAGATGATTCGCTATTTAAATAGCAAACTATACCTTTTATTATCGAATGCTTGGTAGTCGTCGAATCGAATGTCGTAGCAGATCATACTCTCAATTATTAAAATTTACCAGTGTAATTTGAGGTTAAATGGTAATTATGGGAATATGGTCCACTATACATTGAAATCGTCACTTTAGTTTAGCTACCACATATAGTATAGATACATAATATGTGTAGACTAATACAGCGCCTCCTCTTTCGAGTCAGTTGAAAACAACACATATGACTCTAAGTTAATACAATCAAACATTTTGTATTTATTCATGTATCCGTTTTCTAATCTAACCTTTAACTATTCTTGAAATAAAATCGCTACAACTGCTCGATTAATATAAGAGAAAATAATTAGTATTAATAAAATATTAAACCATACTACATATAATAGAATTAAAATAGGTCCATAAACTCACAGCAGTTAGACTTTTAGTTGCATTCAAGTATTTATTTACACTGTTTCGATGATTTAAGTAATATACTTTAGTTAAATTGTATATTAAGAAATTGGGATTTAAATTTCAAACATTAGAACGGTTTTAACATTGCTGATATGTATTAAATTATATTCTTTGCATCATAGAACTATAGTCTTACTACTTACTACAAAAATACACAACAGTTTTGACATGTAAGTAGTTCCGATTTTTATAATTGGAATGGGATTTGTTTGAATATTTATTTATTGTTCGTGCAATGTTTGTTTGATAATGGTGATAAACTATGTATGTAGCTTTGAATTAATTGTAATTTGTAGTTGACCTTAATAGAAAGGAAGGACCCTTATATACAATACTTTTCTTAGGATTTGAAGTATCTGCTTTAATTGGTTTGTATTGACAATTATACCTGAATAAAAATCTATTACTTACATTATTGGTTTTATTCACAGATATATAAATAACAAGGTTTTATTAAATAAATTACTATAACTTGTTTATATTTCATCTCTCCAACTTGACCAAGTTTGGTGGTTCATCTAAAAAATTTCGAGTATAGCTGGCCACTACCAAAAAAAATGTTATAACCATTATTTTTGTTTTAATACAAGGCACATGTCTCTTGTCATACCTGAGGAGACGACGTAGAGCTCACCAAGTTACCGATAATGAGAATCGGTGGAAGGATTAGTAGGTAACCTGAAGTATTATAATTATGACGCCCGAAGGCCTCTGCCTGACCTAGCAACCAAATTCGACTACTTATCAGGCCCTCCCAATAGTAAGTCAATAAGAGTGTTCACCCTAATGGGAAGTGGTCATATCTATTGCCAAAAATCAGTGCTTGTTACTGTTTAGGTACATAGTAAGTAAATATAAACAGTTTAGAATTGTTTATAAAATACAGAAGTAATTGGGGACATTGTTTCAGATTTTTTTCTGTCCAATAAATTATGATCTTACAATCCTCACTTTTCCTTATTTGACTTCAGTAAAATTTGGTTTACGCATTACGCATAAATGAAACAAAAATATTTGTTTAAATGACTGTTTTATTACTTAATAATTCTTATAATGCTTTAGCCTATACAGATAAGCACATCCCTTGTTATTTGCTATGCCTACATATCCACTATTAGGAGAAAAATTAACAGTTTCTACCTGATACAAGTTAGCTTGTTTAGGAAAATTATTGAATATGTGATATGAAGGTATATGGACAAGCTTTACTGCATTAGGATAATATGCTGAAGATAGCGAGAGGATCTCAGTTGTAGCATTGAATCTAAGATTAGTTATTTTTGTAGTCAAATTTGGTATTGTTTTGAGCGGAAACGGTTCAGTCGTTGTTAAGTTAGATGTTTCATACACATTGACAATTCCCTCTCCACTTCCTGTGGCCAGTAGCTTTCCACAGGGGCTCATTGACATACATGATGCAGTCACACAGCCATGATCATAAAACTTCTTAGATACCCTAAATGTTAGAAGATCCCACATAGTTATTTGACCATCCACTCCATAGCAATAAAGCTGTTCACTATTTTGACTAAAAGTCAAAGACTCCACATTTGAATTATGTTTCAATGATCTTAACAGTTCTCTCGATTGTGCATCTAACAAGTATACTTCATCAAAACCTTCTGTTGTAGCAATGAACTTTCCATTAGGAGACAATTTGAATATTTTTGCCTTTTTTACTGTCTTAGGTAACTGAATCATTTTCGGCTCAGCTTTTATTAAATCATAGATACAATATTCATGAGAAAATTTTGACGAAATATATGCTTCAGACCCTTCAGGTGTGAACTGTGCAGTAGATACTTTGAATTTGTTCAACTTAAAGCTGTGCAATTTATTGTTCACATCACCTCCAATAGAAAATAAAGAAACAACACCGGCTTGACCAGCTATCATTGCAGAACTTATTTTTGGATGAAATTCAACACAAGTAATTATTGGACCTTCATTTCCTGTTTCAGAGTTAATTTTCGGAAATATTTTTAATTCCAAAACATCTTTTTTAAGGTTGCCACTCTTGTTTTTCTGTAAATGTCCCACAGTGCGTAACAATTGATCGTTATCTTCCTCAGTTTTAATTTTTTTTGTTACTTTTGCCCAGCTAGGTGTTCCCATTAAAGTCTCATACTTATGTTTGAGCTTTTGAGAATATACTTCAACCTTTTTATTAGCAGAGATATTAGTGACCAATTCAGAATCATCTTCATCAATCCAAGCTGGTTTCAAATCTACATCTATCTTATTGTTATTATCTTTAGATAGCTTATCAATAAAATTTTTAGATTTATTGAACAAAAGTGATGACAACCTGAAAAGTATAAAAAATATTAAGGATAAGAAATTACGGACTTTTTTAAAATTTACTTATTAAAATATTATTGAAATCATACTTAGATTCTTCGTCATCTAAGGAAGAAATTTTGCGCTTCATCTTGTAATTATCTACTATGAACACTGTAAATAAAATAAACCCTAGTTTAAGATCTTTTCTCTTGCATTAATTATTATTATATTGTTTTGTATTTAAAATTAATAGTCACATTTATAAAATAACCTACAAATAAAGGTTTTGAAACCAAGCTTACATCAAAACAACAAAAACCATAGACTAAGCGATTTTATTTGATTTATGTCACTGTCATAAGTCTAAAGCTGTTTTACACAATGCTTGGGTATGAACACGAGGCAGCATACCATAGATCAATGCAGCATACTAATCACGTAATGGATAGCGCACACTTATCAAATTTAAATCATTACGTGACTTTGACCTGAACTGTCATGATATGAAAATTAATGAAAAATATAAAAACTCCTGCACAGCACATACATGTGACATACAAGTACTTTACTTTAGTCCCTTTAGCAATGTTTAATCATCCATTTCCTCGTTTTTTGTACATTATTTTGGATTACACATTACTCTAATTAAAGCCTCCAGGTTGTACTAAGTGCGTCGGTGGATGGTTTGTGACTACATTTCATTAACGATCCATTATTGAAATTGTATTTATAAATAAATGATATGAAAATCCCTGTCCGTGGAAAATGCTTGTTCTGCATTTTAACAAAAAGAAACAGTGAGATAAGTACTATTTTGACATAGGGCAATAATAACGAAAACGTACACTGTCAGAAGAGATAAGATAATCTTATCTCTTTCTAACATAAGGGCCATTTCTTTCCTATTTGAAAATTGAACCTAGTTGCCAGATTCCAATAAATATGACCAATCGGAACAGAGTGAAAATGACAATACTTGAATTTTATTGGTCCTTTTATGTGAGTTAGATACTACATTATGCTACGTATAATCCAACACATTCAGAAGTAGTTTCGAGTCTTAACAAAGAAATAGCTTGAACTATCTATTTACGTCGGTCGTTTAATATCGTTCATTGCTTTCATTCGTTGTTTCTTCGTACTTGTAGTGGTTTGTCGTAAGCATCGTAGTATCAGTATCTGTAACCACTCTGTGTTAGTAATAAAGTAAGCATCATTTTAATGGTACAAGAAATTCCTCAATTTACCTCAGATGTGAAGAGTTTTGTGCATTTAAAATTTTCATCTAAGTGATGTAAGAAGAATTCAAGAAATCGTGTAAAATCCAGTGTTTCGTGATAATAATAGCAAATTTTTATTCTGTGACCTTTTTACATTCTGAAGAATGAAGTGTCAATATGGAGCCTTTTAAACCGTATGAATTAAAAATCCAGTAGTTACAGTAAAGTAATCGCTACCATTTTACAACTACTGTCATAAATTAAACAATGGGGCCGAAAGGGGCACCACCATAAAGTTTTTTAGTGCCTGGGTCGTTCAGGCTGCCATAAAATCATTAGGAAGATCTGATTGATGAGCTCCAAACATAAAAAGCGTTCAGTCGAGGATGGTGCAGCGAGTACGGCACAGAGAGAGGACGGCCAGCGATGAGCGGGGTGCAGAAGGCGATGCGAGGTGGAATCTGGGTCGGTCCTCGCGCGGATCGGCTTCGGTGGTCAGCTAGGGAGCAGGCGGCTCGGGGTGCGGGTGATATGCGTGCGAGATGTCCGGCAAGCCCGCGACTCTGGGCGCGGCGCGAGCGGGCGTGGCGGG
>LGAG01000024.1:824778-870744 GCA_001278395.1 Lerema accius
GTGCTGGTATACGTGGCGGAGCCGCGCCAGCTAGAGTCCGCCGGCGCGGGCTCCGAAGCGCTGCCCGCCGCCGCCCAGCCCTTCGACGGGCTCTACCTCCACGACAATCTGCCGCATCACCTCTCCCTTCCTCGGACGGCGCTCTACAGGCCGCAGTCCGACCACGACGAACATCGAAATGCCACAACAGTTTATTACAAGCAATTCAATGATAACGATAGCAAAGTGTGCTATGGAGTCTCCGAAGGTCAGAGGGCGGAATACTATCCCGTGCCTCAGCAGTTTTTGAAAGATTCTTGTATTAAAGTGGAAGATGGCAAAGTCCTGGATGGGAGCTCCAACTTAGGCGTTAAAAATGATTGCATCCTAGCTACAGAGTTGAATAGCATAGAGACATTTCACACTCGAGTCTCCATAGAAACTGGAGAGCCGGGCACATACCAAGTGCGGTGTCCGGTGAGCTCAGAGAATAACATGCCATCAATGGTGACAGGTATACTGGGTCCCGATCAGAGTCAAGTGGATGGTGGTGCAGTGCAAAGTGGTGAAAGTGACAGCACAGGCTGCAGTGATAGGGAGCCGGTGGGCAAAAGCTATGTGAACTATCAATTTCTAGAACAAAGTGTGCAACACCAATCGATTGTAAATCAAAGTATAAATATTCTGAACCAGCAAGTGGGTGTGAGTAGGTCAGTGGTGAGTGATGAGGGTTCTCCGCAGCTGGTGCGGACTGCCGATGGTGTGGTGCTTGCGGTTGTGCCTTCCCCAGTGCTCTCGCATTCCACTGAACCATCTGAACTTAGGACAGCACAGAGTGACTTCCCACAAACTATTACTGTGCCCTTAGGTTGGAGGAGAATTGTGAATGGGACATCAGTACTCTACGTTAGGTAAGTTTTATTTTGCATTCTTATTCCCGTTTCTTACATAATAACATGGTATAATAGCTGCATCTAAAGTGTCAGATAATATTTTTCTTCATCTTGCTGTTTTAAATTCATTATATTTAAATTTCATTCACTTTAATTTGACCAAGGAGGTATACTAAAATTATTACCACTTTCTTGGTGTAATGATTAACATGACCAAACCGTAAAGGATGACTGTAGTATCCTTAAAATTATTTTAATATGTCAAATGTTCTCTAAGGAATATTGTTTTTTTTCTACTGCTCAGGCATCTTGACCGGGAAACTGTATGTCAGCCACCAACCTGCTTCAGGAAGGACATAGCAAGGCAACTTTTGTCACAAAAATTATTTGTAGTAAAAAAATTCCAACTGAATTTTATACAACATCTGAAATAAATGTATAGCAAGGTTTTATTGAAGCAAATTAGAAAATTACTAAATGCTCTACTAATCTTTTCTCAGAATCTTTAAATTACCATTATCCCATAGGAAAAAATCCAATTTTGGTATATATAAGTACATAATATTACCAATAGGCCTGTGATGTAAGCTGCAAGTATCCTAAATAACTTCTGAATATATCCAGTTATTTACTAGATACCTGCACAGAAAGGCAGACAATTGCAAAGAATATAATTGAACAAATATCTGAGGTACAGATAGGACCCCATTATACCTATGGTAATTACAAACTACATAAATATCTTCAAGAGACCTGACCTGTGACCTTCTATTGACCTGAATTGACTCCATTTATCTAATTATGCCATTTATCTAATAATATATTTAATTTTAGTTCAAAAACTTAAATAAAATTGATTACCTATAATATGTATTCCTTAAAGAACAACAGTAAGTAGTGAGTATGTTGATTTGTTTAGTGAACAAATGAATTATTCTAAATCTCCCTTTGTAAGTTATATTATTAATTCATAAATATTCATTAATGAATTTTTAATAATTAATTTCTATAAGATGACCCATTTTGTGGTCATAATTCAATATTAAAACTATGTCAATTAAAAACCTATCAACTCATTTAATATCCCTTGAAGTCAACTTTATGTGAATGGGCTTTCCCTTCTGACAATTTTATGTGATGCATATTTTCCCTTTTTTTAATCTAAATATTGTATGGTCCTATATTCTTCTTAAAAAGTGGTCCAAATTTTAATTCTTCACATTTTTAATAATGTAAAATGAGAGACCTTATTATAATAGTGACTCATATCTATATTTTCAAGGTACATTGTTAATGGATTTTAAAATGCTTACTTTTTTTAACCCCAGATCTTCGAGTTTAGTTCATTACATACTTTAATAATGACAGGAAAATGTGCGCGAAATAAGAAACAAATCATTATACTAACTCGTCTAATTAAATCATCACGATAATTAAAGAAATCGCTGTTATTTGATACGCCTATTAGCTTGTTGACGTATACTTTTTAGGTCTACTATAAGTTTCAGTTAGATTTTCAAGCATATAAAAACTTAAAAAGTAGTTATCCTACTTAGGTACTTAGTTCGTGGGCACGTAGTTCGGGGTCCGTTCCTCGGAAATAGGTACCTATGATGTTCTTTATAAAAATAGGAACAAAACAATTGTCTCCGTTTTAGTGGATGCTTATTTACATAGTTTAACTTACATTCCTATGTTATCTCATGAATCACTGTATCGAATGTGAAACTTAATGAAAATTCGTGCCCTAGTTTTAGTGATTAACACAGTGCGACCGATAGAACAGAACGTTTTTAATGAAGTTGTATGATTTTGATTAATATTTATTAACTCAATTCAGTATTACTAGACCCAAATGCATACTTTATCATAACAAGTAAGGTCATAGACATATTAGATGTTGATTGCTCAAGATTGATTAAAACTCAACATTTTTTACAATGTACGAATTTTGAAGGGTTAATTTTATTTTAGGTATTTATAACATTCTTCGACGGAACGCAAGTTTACGTTCTATTTTTGTAAACTTAACCATATTTGAAAAGGATTGGTAAAAAAAATATTCATACTTCATAATAATAATGAATCAACATCAACAATTTAGAGAATCAGTGATATAGGTAGGCGGAGGATATCAGTAAACTCTGGGAATACTCATAACATCATATATTCCAATATTTTATCGTTATTAAAACGAAGAGCAGTAATACTAATAGCCAATTAAAACATCAAAGCATCCATTCCCCATTTGGAATCTCTAGTGACGAATATCAGTCAATCAGGACTTGTCCCTTAAAATATATGGGTGGTTAAAACTAAAAATAATTGCGTATTTTGTGATTATAGTCCCGAGTGTAACGAGTGAGATTGAAGATAGTTAATCGGTAATAAAGTACGGAGAAAACATGGAGGCGATTGAGCACCGCAGATCGTGCGTTTACGTTAAATCAATCCGGCACAAGTGGACAAACCAGTTGGGCAGCTGTGCGGACGTCGTGCCGGCCCTAGTGACGAGACTCGTGTTCTCTCTTAAGCCTGAACTCACCATATTTATCCCTGTTCGTTGCCATGTTCTATGCAAAACGATCGTATCGTTACGTGTTCTAAGTCGTGACGTTTTTTCGTCGTTGAACGACCACCACTTTGACCCCAATTTCTCAAGTGTCTTCATAGCATAGAAGTTGTGGACGGCAGTAAAGCGTATATTATAATAACTTAAATTTACGAGACACGACAGTACAAGACGACGATTTGTCGTCACGGTACAGTCAGAATTAAAACTCGCCTTTACGTTTTAGAATTCAAGAGTTCAGCTAAGTAGCAATGAATTTCCGCAAGGACTTTGTACGGTAAACAACACTGTTTAAAACACAAATTGGTGTTGAATATTATACACTTATCACAAATTTAATCGCGATTAAAATTCCGTGTATATATTTTTCATCAATTTAAATTATACTTGCAGTATTATTCGATGATACATAAGTGTTTCGTAAATCGTGAACTTAGAGAAGAGTCATACCGGACTGCGGGGTAAAATGTTATTCTATATTCGACCTTTTGTGCAAGTCAAAAGCGTCAAGTCACTTGCGCAGCTTCTATTTAATCATTTATGCTGTTGCACAACATACTATTGATGACAATAAAATCTAAATCGATAATTTATTCCTTTATTATATTACCTGGACTAATTAACATGGATTTTTAATTATTTACTGGAAGTCTAATGTTTCTGGGTATAGCTGATTGATAGGTTAGTCATTTCATTTATAAGATGTATCGCATAGCATATCCTAGATAAAGCCTAGGACATAAAAATCTCAGTTCGTCAAAGAACTGATGTTTTGTAAACTACTTTTAGAAGTCTGAGTACCTCATTGAGAATATGTTATTATATACGTTGTTACGTATATGTTATTATTACAATTTATTAATTTAATATAAATATTCTTAAATTTAGTTCCTTACACGTGCCTGATAGATGAGGCTTATTTACATTCAATAACATAATTCTTATTCCAAATTGTACACTGGGTATATTTCCTGATAATTATAAAATTAATAACGGAAAAACTTATTTTTTCCGTTTATATTCGTAGTAACCAAAAAGTATAGTTGTAGAACAAGTAGAGATATTGTTACACGATTAACATTGTCATTTAATTTTATATTTTAAGTATATTTGCCTAGTACTAACATTTAAAATAATTGTTAGAAAATCTTGTGTAGGTATATCTACAATATTTTTTGATATTACAATAGAGGGTTTAAGTATGATCGTGTCAGTAGAAAGAACGACATTACAGGCTCGGGTCGGGACGCGCTTAGGGAGATGCCATTGTGGGTAGCTTGTGCTCATTACACGGTCGCTTATCTGTCATTGGCAGCACAATACTTAACAAAAACAATACTGTTACTTACACAGTTTAGCTGGTATTTAATGGCTTTTGTAATCTTACCGTATATAACAATAGAAGTTCTCTACAGAACGCGCAATGAGATTAGCTATTTCGCTCTGTAGTTTACTATATTTATATAATGTGCTATGGTACTAATGTGGTGTTTTTGTGAGTACATGTACGTTGATCATGATAGCATCGGCGTCACGCTGTTCAGTTTAAGCTTAGTATGTTATGATGTTTTTATCGTAAGTTTTATTAACCGACTTATAAAAAGAAGGCTTCAAATTGGTAATCGCCTGATCCGATTTGATAATCTTCTTAGTTTCGTTTAAAAAATAATCTTGTCAGACGGTATCATAATTCTTGGAGGAATCGAGAGAATTCTTCAAGTAAGGGTACATTTGAAGCGTACTGCTCTTAGAAAACAGTACCAATTTTGTCAAAAACCTACAGTTATTATATAAAAGGAAAAAGGTCTTAAAAACCCTGGTGAGATTATAAGTAGCGTAAAGAAAAATTAACTACGGAGTGTAATGTTCCTGGTAAAGGAATGATATTATAAGCATTATGGATAAGAAAACAATGGAGTAGGTACTATGCTACTGCAAACGATTTAGTCGATACTGTAAAGGAGAATTATTCCTTTTGTGCAATGATGTCCCTTCCCTCGTTCACAATCACAGCTGACCGGTCATAAAATAACAAGACAGTTGTCTTTTATTGACTTGCATTGCTTAACTGATTTACGGTTACGGACGTATGGCCAAAGGTGGAGTCGGACCGTATTCATTCCGACTTTGAAATACTTAAAATTTTTCGGGATTTCTTTGTGTTCCTTTGTGCGCTTGCATAATACTGGGATCGCCCGTATATCGGACCCATGCACGCTGTCGATTGTTTCGACAGATTTTATGGGCGGCACCCGGCGTTCTAATCCGATTTACAATTCGTTCCGACTTTCTTCACAATGGACCGTACGCGTTGATCCTATTTCATAATTGTCACCACCCGCCGTGTAAAAGTTTTTTGAAGGCGTTTTCGTGATTTCGCACTGTGAACAGACGATGTCTTATTTTTTTATAGGTAGGTATGTGAAATTTACAGTTATACAACAACCTTTTTAATATTATTCTGGGTATTCTATTAATACATAGTTTTAATCATGGTTACAAACAATGTGCATTATTATGCAAGTTGTGACGTTAATTCAACTTTCAACTATATACCTACATACAAATCTCTAAATCGCTTGAGCACATAACGAGTGCCTCCAATGCCTCCAATATTGTTCATCTAATAGTGTCTCGAACAGACATCAAAAACAATTGTAGGTAGTTCGAATTAGACTTTAAATCTAGGCATAATGATTATAAACTTAATGGGCCTTTAATTACCATATAGATGGATGCCAGTTGCTATTTCTATCACATAAAAAGAAAAAAGATTTTTATAACCGCGCACCCATAAAACGATTAGAGAGGTTTATCAACATTTTTATACGCTAGTTCGTTTTACTAAATCCTTTCAAGGTAAATTGACAGTCACTGCACAATGTAAGCAAATTGACCAAGCTCGCTTTCATGGCCAATCGTTTATTGAATTGTGAATGTTTTTCTTAAATTGGAATAGTTATGCATATTTTTAACCGTGAACTATAGTATTCGACAATATTATCGATATGTCATGCGACAAGTTACGATATAATCGATTAACATTATAACTCCGTAGAACTATGATTTGAATTTAAATTATAATATCCAACATGTATTTGTCATATTAATCAGAACATTAAATAAAATAAGTGTGATGATAAATATTTAAATAAATATTTTTGTTTGCATTTGCGAAACCTGTAAAAAAATGATGTTAGTTTTGTATTGAAATATGCAATATGTTGCAAAACAAAGTCTGCCGGGTCAGCTTGTTTAATTAATAATTTATATGAATTAATTCTCAGTGGATTTATATTTGACCTTTACTCCTCTGTTCGCTCAATTACACTTTATGTGCAGTGTTCAATCGTTAAAAACAAGAACGGCGGTGTCGAAAGACAAGATCACACGCGCGTTGACCTCCGTGGCTCCGACGCGGAAATAATACGGATTACGTAAGCACAGTCGAACATTTTTTATTGCTCCATTAAATGAGGCACACCGCCCACGCTGGGTGGAGAGCGTCCTAACAACAAATAAACGAATACAAGTTTATGTTATAGCCGTTTGACCGCTACCATTAATTGCCCAACATTAGCTGCCGGGCTCAAGTAGGGTAAGGTCCACACTCCATAGAAATTCAAAAATTACGAAATAATTAATTCTACTGATCTGATTATGTTATTTTGGTTAAGGTTACAAATAATGACTTTGGAATTTTAATTTTAATTGGGTAATGTTGACAGTAAATGTCTAAAAATAATTGAATGTAACAATCGTATCAGATTAGACACCTATTAAAATTTGGCCGTGAAGAATCAAGACTTGGAGTTTAATAGTCTAAGATCGTAGATCATTAAAATAAATTCAATGTCACCCATGATTATACACAATTGAATTATGCGCAACATGTTGAAGTTTCAAAATGGCTCTCAAGTTTAAAAAGGAATGAATGACTCTTAGCATAAGTAAATAAATGCCCAATTCTCACAGCTGCCGATAGTCCATACGCGTAAAAAATTAGGCCGCTCTGGCGCATTTGCAAAACGGCACTTCGTCGTAAAATCCATTTCGAATACTTGTCAACCAACCGAGTATTATTTCGTTTACGACACTACATTATAAAATGTACATTGGTATTAATAAATCACCTGAAACAGAGTCGACTCGTCGAAGTTGTCTATCAAGGTCAACGAGGATGACTGGTAACAAAAACATTGTTTAATGTAACTGGGTACTTGTGTGCGGGTAAAGGCGCCATTAATCATTGTAGCAGAGCTTGATAAATAAACACTCGAGTGTAATGTCAAGTCGTGAACGGGCATTGCGAGGTTTCTACCGGATGCGCCGCTCAGCGCGGTGCTCACATGGGCTCCAGACGGGCGAGGCGAACGAAACGTGTGTTCCAACTCGTTCGTTCCCACAGAAGCGATACTAAGGAATCGGCCCGAGGTTGCTATGCGAATCTAATAAAAAGTATTTGTTGCGCGAGCAAAAAAGGTCTCGCTCTTCAAGTGAAATTATTTTGCCCGTACGCTCGCTGCGCTCAGCTCGTAGCAGGTGCGAACCATGGACCAGAACTTGACAGGGCAACATTTTGTAGCTTTATTGATATCGGAAAATAAAACAACTGAAGTATTATTTAACAGAACTTCATCCCAGCGATTAAGTTCTTTTTTAACTTTGTTGGTACCTTGCTGTATAAGTGTATGTCAACTTATTACTTCTGTTTGTTTTTTGTGACTACTTATTTTTTGTCTACTAAACATGTCTAATATACATGCGATGTTATATTATGCGTATTATTGCGTTATATTATGTTGAATGGAGTCTACTAGTTCGCATGGAAATTGCTTATTTGAAGTTTAAAAGTATTAACAGTGGTTGTAGGTACCCGAGGCTTTATTTCTTATGATAACAAATACCGTATCGTTGTACCTATTGTAATTTAAAATCCAACCATTAAAACAAGTTTTGGTTTCTTGTTTATATGCAACTGTGCATGTAATTTTAACTTATATCATTAATTTTACATTAGCATGAAATTGTTACTGGATTTCGGCTAATAACGGTTTCATAACCTCAATACCTAATTACCCGATAGCCATTATGCAACATTGAATTGCGGAACTTATGCAGTTTAGTCCTGAATAGCATAAAAAAATTGTTGACATTAGAACTCGATGTTAGCTCCGATTTAATGGTTTATTTGGTAAGGAACTAAGGAAACATTACTAAGTATGCAAGGCCAAAATCCAGTTGACAAACAGTGTTGTCATGTTTTGAAAAGTAAACAGTCAACTTAAAGTCGTAGCCAATAAACGGATTTAGTGTAATCATTGACGATAGCAAAATTGGATACAATGTAAACAGCGTATCAACAATGGGATCAGTCAGTCCCCCATCTGTGTAACCACAGTTTATTTACCACGCCGCCCCGTCACTGCGTGTTATGACAACATGTAGAGAACCTATATTGACTTTGACGTGTCGACATTTTTTATGGTTGTAAACATTTTCATATTTTTAAGTCGTATTGAAATGTTTTTTAAACATATTAGGAATCTTAAAAATTATACTATAAAGAAGCGCATGGTTCATTCACCAGTTTTTCCTTTAGTTTTAAAGGCTTATTTTTTATATACTAAAAATATTCATACGTAGTATTTACAAAGCAGCAGAGACAGACTATGCTTCAAACGAAAATTGACAACTTTTGTTATCGAGCCATCAACTTATGTTAGCCTATGTCATTAATATTCAGGATTTCGAATTACGGATACCTACAGATCCAAATCGGTGTCCGTATATTTGGACATATAACAGAGTTTTGTTCACAGCCGTGTAATGTGACATTTATACGAACAATGGAGAGGTTATAAAGCGAAACAAATTAATGGGACAGCGAACACAATTCACCTTCGACGTTGTGCTGTGTGAAAGTGGTCTATCAGTTTATCACGCACGCACGTAAATACGCAAGCGACGGAGTATCAACAACAAAGTGATTGTTGATGCGCGTTCTGATTAGGAATTGAGTCACGGAAGGGTTTCCCTGAGTGAGTCACCATGAGCGTGTACGTCGCGTTCGCTGCTGGGTTATTGCTCGCTGTCCTGCACTTATTTGTTACTACCCACCGGCCCTCGCAACAATTTATATTCACCAGTGCCTCGCAAGACGCAGCACTCAAGTTGAAAATATTTATTGTTACAAAGATACGGCAGTTGTTGGCATACTGTTTTTGTTGGCAAAGGTGTATGAAGTTTGCCAAACGTTATTTGCCACCGTGACCGGGAAATACCCAAAATTATGGTTGTGACAGGTTAAAAGACCATTTTATTGTAAACTATTATTGGCTGAATGATGAATATAATCAGTTGATCATCAGTCCCATAATAAGCAACGTTAGGCATGTGTCATAAATTGCGTAAGCATAAGTTTTACCACAGATAAAGTTTAAGATTTTCAGCCCTAAAAGATTTAATTTAGCACTGTAGATTTATTCGTGTTTCTCAATTATAATTAACGTAGGTCCTTAATTATATTATTAATTTATAAGTGATATTAAGTAATCATAATTAATTATGCAGTTATATTTCAATTACCCATTTGTGTAATATTTTTGTTTATTTGTCTTCGTGTGCGTTGTTGCGTAAGATTATGGAATAAATTAAGTTTTGTTATTTTAAGGCAAAATGCGTTGTGCCAATGGTATTATAACTTTATCTAAGTTTCGATCATAATTTTGACGAATTAATAAAAATATCATCATTTTGTTTATGATAATTACACGATTTTTTTGTACCTTCATATTATGGTTAGTCCACTTTATTGTTAGTGGAAAATAGCCAATTATTATGACGATAAATAAAAAGAAATAACACATGTCATGAGTCAGTATTTAAGTCAAAATTCGGTTGTTGTTGTAAATTCCATTTGCGTGTCGCCCGTAGAAAACACAGACCTTCACCACAGTTCCTGTTCGATACGGTGAACTACCTAAAAATCTCATACATGACTAGCATCTTCAAACATATTTTTGATGTGTGATCAATACATTTTACCTATGTATACTATTGTATACATATAAATCTTTGTTTCAAAGGTTTATATTATTTAAGTTTTATTATTTCACAAATCTTTATTACTACACTTTAACATAATTAATGACTTCGCCCCACTTCATATTTAATCGTACTAAATCAATTAATTAAACCATTGCCCTACAATACGGTTGTATTACTATTATTTATTGAGGAGTCAACGTGTCCCCCTTGTGCTTTAACAAAAGCCTAAACATGAGCGAACAGCTTTAGAATGCGATTGATTTTACATAATTCGACGGGTGTCCAATTTCGATGACCTCTTTTAGAAGTAAACTCTTCAGCTCATTCTTTGAGTGTATTCAATTTAATAGGGTATCAGGGGAGTTCATTTTAGATCGGGGACGTTTATATCTACGCGTCGGTTAAACGCGCGAGCTACAAATTGAGCTTTTATTTATTCATGTGAGGGGAACGAGGTTGATATGGGTCGGGGTCGCTCGATAAAGGACACAGTTAGCTCGGCGCCGTCAAAGGATTTCCAGGGCCGTGTAAACTGTTGCTTAAGAATATCAATTTGTTTTACGCTGACCGTTTTACTATGGACAGTTGTCGTGCTCAATTTTATAAGTGGGTATATTATTATTAAATGACTTTATTTTTACCCGTTTTGTATTAACTAGTTGGATCATTGCTAGACTCTTTACTATACACAGTTCTGTTGTCGACTTTGATTCGTGTCCGAAGTACAACTTAATACAGTTCTTTGGGGTTTTCCATAGGTGAATGTGTTTTAAGCAAGCATTTTGATAGATGAGAACAAGTTACGATGTAAATAAAAAATCCGATCAGGTTTCCTAACAGAGACGTTAATATGTGTCTTATGATGTCATGATACGGCGATATAATATGAATTCTGAACATGAAAGTATCGAACGAGCAGTCAACATGTTATGTATGGCAGTCCACATTGGCGCCGCGCCAGAATATTTCAGCCATTATACTATGCCCGCTGCAATCACAAAGGAAATGAGATCCATCAGTGAGCTGAAGCTAATATCTAATAAATGTCCCTAGGTAGTAGGCAATCGACTGTGTTCGGGGTTATCGTACCTATGAATATCGTCTATTATGACAAAAATCAACTCACACCTACACATAAATCAAAGTGAACTTTTTTTACGTGAAAATTATTTTGCCTTGTTATTAGTTTGCAGACTTTGAGCAGTAAATACGTTTACTTTTTATTTTTGTTTAAAATTTCGCAGTAATAGGTATAAATAGTTACAATGAAGTTGATGTTGTATCAAGGACGCAAAAAGTGTACTACGTGACTTAACATGTAAGTGGATCTTCGTTTCATATTTATTTTATATTTCTAAGAACCATCGCTTTTGATGCTGTTATTGTGTTAGGCTTTATGGTTTTTATTGTTGGTTTTTCTGTTTAAAACAGTCAGTTCGTTTTTATTGTGGTACTCTGGTACGTCATTAGAACTTACTGTAAAATATAGTGAACTAGAAAAAGTTTTATTGTTATCTATTACGGGAAGCTTTCCTTAACAGATTGACTCGGTAATACAAACCATTAAACAATGATTTACTAATAAATATGTCGTCAAAACCAATTCCTCAAAATTAAGCATATCGGTGAGTTAAGTTGTAAATTATATGACCGCAGTTAAAGAGCACTGAGTAAATGCTAAATAGTGAGGTAATGGGAAGAAAGGTTGATAATAAGGTGTGCAAGGTGCGAAAGGGTTCGCGTGCTCGGTTGTTATTATCGGCAGCTGTCTTCCACGCTCCCCCAAACATCGCATGTGTTGGACGTAATGTTTACAGTTGTGGGCCAGCTAGTACACCCCAGTGTGGGTCTCAGGGTCGCTAGTCACTAGATAGATGATAATCCAGCAAACTACAAACATTTGCTGTTATTCGCCCCATACATTCGAGCTGTTTGTTACTCGTGCAACTATTTCAATATTAGTATTTCTATAGTTGCTTATAAGTAAATAGTTTCTTTTGACTTACATTTGTTGACTAGTGTGGATACAATATTCTAATGTCGGTGCGGTAATGTTGTTAAATAAAAATATCTCAGAGTAACTAATGATGTTCTTGAATATCTGTAACACGATACGGATGTCCAACACTTGTGGAGTTTGACCTTATCCCAACCTAGACCTGAATCCTAGCCGCAAGGTAGCTTATGACTAATGTTTCCGGATTTTAATAGCAATCAAATAGGACTATAACAAAGTCCAGGCTCTTTTTCTCTCTTAGGAACAATATTACTTTATCGATTAACTAGTCCAATTTAAACTATGTTCTTCGTAGTACCTAAATCGTACTGTTTACGCTGTTGTTAGTTCTTGTTTTATTCGCAAGGGAAGTCTATGGAGCAACGAGGAAAGCAACGCAGACTAAAAAAGCCGACAATCCCGGTTCCCCGTGTCAGATGGGAACCCTACGCATTGTGGTCAAAGCCGCAGTGTCGGCGCGTATGCATAAAAAGCAAACAAAAATCTTTTTTGTGGTCGCGGCTTACCTTTACCGGGTTTACCAGACCGTGAACAATCGCCGTGAATTATCATGTGGAGCGTTTATGAAAGAGGCTGTTTGTAAAGCGAATCGAGGTGTAATAATACTGCGAGGTATGCTCCGTCCTGTCATCGTAAACGGATTGTGTTGTTTGCAAATTGCTCTTAATGAATCCTTGGAGTGTGTAGTAAAGATATTATCGTTCCTTAATTGGACCGCAAGATTTATTTTATATTGTACGAAGTATTGTGAGCACTGACCTGTGTCAAGAACAAAATAAAAATATGTACTTTTTTTGCTATTATTCTGTTATATCTTGACTCTGATATAGAGTATACAAATAGATGCAAAGAAAACTCGATGCGTTACTTTGAGATCCTGTAGTCTCGCCATATGCAGCGGATGGTTATCCTTGGGGGTTTTAGTGGGTAGATATCACACATATCCCAAAATCTCAAGATTCAGATATTTCAAAAATTCCCCGTCTAAAAAAGCATGACAATAAGAAAGACTATCTTAAAATCCATTGGTTTTAAAGGCAGGACTTGTCTCGTTACAAATTCGTAGACTACCGTAAGAGTTTCAAAGCTGCTGGTGACTACTACCTCGTAGTTAACAATCAGGACCTGAGAGCTCACCGTGCTCACCGAAGCACAAATGCGCCGTGTGTGAATGTTGTGTACGGCTTAATATAACTGATATTAATTTAATCTTGGGAACGATTGCAAAAAATGATTATTAAGCTTAACAATAGCAAGTAACTAAGGACTCGCTGCACTTTAGAAAAAGTGGTAGGTACCCATCTATGAAGTGCCTACTGATTAGAACTGTAAACTTATAACAAGAATTGTTGGTATTACGTATTTATAGTAACTAAGTATAAGATAATTGTGTAATTAGACAAAATACGAACTTTCATAAAACTTGGATTTCTCTACACCCTTCAGTTTAATAATTGACAATTTCCCGGTCTTTTCACAGCGTGTTTACCTAACGGTAGCAAAAGTTAGACTTTCTAACTTCAGCCATTTAAACTAGGTGTTAATGGATCTGTCAGTTGGCGACTTGGCGTACATTAAATCGGTAGCTACGTAGCAATATGTAGTCAATATGTTTATTCATTTATTTAATTTCGAAAACAGATTAGTAGATTAGGAAAAGAGATAGTGGTTATCTTATGGATAATGATAATTATGATGACTTCTGTCTCATGTCTCATAGCCTTGGTAGTACAGGTAGGTAGGCATTGATTTTACAAATATCAATCATATTTTGACAGGTAAAATACCAACTAATATGGAATGTGAGATTAGAAAATAATTTTTCCGCACTGGTCGCTTCTGTTTCAACGCAAACGCAGCCTTAAAATCTTTACAAACTAGGAAACCAAAGTTAGAAAATATTTGTTTGTTTCAATTAAACTTGCAATATTTATGTATAGGAACTGTACTGATACACATTATGTGGTCGTAAATTCCGCACATTTTGATTGAATAGTAAATGATGTCAAATGAATATTCTGAACGGAACTCGCGTCGCAAGCCTATAAATCATTTTCGTTGGCATTGTACGAACATTTTTCGTTTATTGTCACAGTATAATACTTTAGGTGAGCGTGGTCTTTTATGAACATTACATTCGGTTAGTTTCCGTTCATGTCGAAGGCTATATTAGAAAAGAACAGATTTGCTAATAGAAAGGATTATTATTTTATTTATATTATGTTTAGTTTTAGAACAATATATTACTTTATTTGGTTTTCTTAGTTCTTAGAAAATCGAGGATATTTTAGCTATGACACCGGATTGAGCTAGTCTGTTATATTTTTAATTGCTTCTTAGAACGTATCGATATGAGTCAGTTTTAAGTAAAAAAAGTTTAAAAGTATAATTTAAGAGCATTGCTACTCCTTTTTTCTTACGACGACATCATGCGCAGACCCTATGAATCACAGATGATACATGAGACGATTAGGAGATGTACACACTGTTCACGCTTTTATGAGGACGTAATTTTCATCCGATACTTCAAATTATCGGATTGGGTAACGAACAATTCGTTTATTTTGTAATGTTTGCACAATACTTCAGAATTTAAGTTGGGAAAGTTGACACCAGAAACTATAAATGTGCACGATTGAATTAAATGTCATAGGAGGCGGATGTGGCACATCGATCGCGCAGTAGAAAGCGGGCCCATGTAATAGCGTGAGCGACGTTGCCCACGATTACCTTAAGCATATTTCAACTTGGATACTTATATATCATCCAAGCCTAGTATTTCACTGGAAACAATGACTAATTCCAGTGATTCAGACAGCGCCTTCAATACTTTTTAAACTATTTATGGTTTTCCGGTTGTGTCACTTAATATTGATTGGCAGTTGTGTCATTTAATTTGATCTTATGGTGATAAATAATACTTCGCAGTCTCTGCTTATTTGATAGCGTATAAATCATGGTATAGTTTAATAGTATAGGAGTTGATATTGTAGACAATATTATTAAATGTTTATTATATCGTTATTTTGTAACGCTATACGGGGTAATAAACAACAATAACTTTGAAAGCAGTATCTTTAATGTCCGGGTATAAATTGTTTAACTTTATGAACGTGCTGTGAGGGTTCATAGGGAGTAATGTAGGGCAGTTTAATATTGATTGACCGGGCAATAGTCAATAGATACGATTAGGTAGTCAGATGGGGAGATGACGGTTGACTGGAGGCTTTTGCGCTTGCATTTAGCGAGTATACCGACCGTCGGTTATACGAATCACTGCACCGCACCCCAGCTTCGTGAACACTTTATTAATTAGAAAGTGCCCTTTAACCGACTTCATAGTATCAACAGTTTGTACACGTATATGGTCAATGATACGTGTTATAGCATTAGGTACCGATGTAAAATGAATTAGTAATTAGCCCTTTGTAAAATTACGCAGCTGTTAGTTTTTAGATTACCAAACAATTTTAAAACAAATCAGAATAAAACAGTGGTTAGGAATCGGAAATCACGATCAACTAATTCAAGATTTATTGAAGTCAGAAATTTTTGTGTGAAATTAAATTTTTTTTTGAACAATTTTTTTGGTGAATATCCGGGGAACAACCAAGATTTCACCCAAATGTCCGGGACATAAAAAGTTTTGTCCAAGAACGACAATTTAGTTGATGGCAGTCCACTTATTCATTTTGAGTACATATTTTTGTCGATATGTTAAGTTAAATTGATTATTAAGAATGCCTATGTTAAATTGTTGAATAAATATTCAACAAGATGTTTGTATGTTTTTTTAGTAGCCTGTTAACATCGGTAGTACACGCAGTGCTGTATTACTCATGATCTCTGCAGTTGTATCTCGAACTGTACGCAAGGTTGACTAATTTATTGCAAGAACACGCCGTCCTTAATAAATAATCGCTCGATCGTTATTATAAAGGCAGGTTATGATCCAGCTTTCAATTGTAGAAGAATGAATTATAAACGGTAAACTAGAGGCAAGCCACGAGGTTTTGTGCATTGCAGGTAAATGATTAGAATGCAAAGATAAATGGCTACTGTGTACACCCAATTGGTTGTACTTGTAATACTAAAGACTCTTCGGTGAGCAAAGGTTCTCAAGTTTGATCCCGGCCTGTGCAAATATTTACGTGACTTTTATGTTATAGGATAGTGGTTCCTAAACTTTTCAATATTGTCAAATTACCCTTGTGACCTACGAGGAAAACTGATTTTACTTCGTCTTTAAATGTTGTCATAAAACAAGATATCTACTTTATTTCTGTTTTTTTTTTAAATCATAATAATTAGTTCTTTCGTTACTTCGTTACCCCCATAAAATAGCAAGTTTACCCCTGCGAGGGTAATTATCAGTAATTACACCCAGGTTAGGAATCCAGGTTCTAGGATGATGCTTGTTTATAAATGATGGATTTTACTTTTTTTAGACGATTTGTAACTGGTTATTTTTTTTCCAGCCCCAGCGGTACAGCGTTGAGCACTCTTCCGCAACTCCGAGATTACCTCCAAACGGCGGGGACCTGCAAGTGTGGGCTACCCTGCCCACTGAGACCAGAGACCGCCTTTAGTTTCGATTCCAAGGTACCTAAATCTTATTGCTTTACAATGTGTCATCATCGCAACCCATAATTTTCCCACTGCTGGGCTCGGGTCTCCTCTCACGGTGTAAAGGGTACAGACCTACAGACCATAGTCCACCACGCTTGCTTAGTGCGGATTGGCAATGTGTACTGATATTCAATTGCAATTTTGAGATAGAGAAGAGAGAAATTAATATTGTTTAATGGATGTATACTTCATAATAGTAATAAGAAGTATACGAAGGGTAAATATTAATATGTACTTATATGTATTACTTATCTAATTTATTTTATAGTACTTTGTTTCAAGATATGGGATATGGGAAAGAGTTCAATACACCTTTCAACATAATGATTGATATAAATTATACTATATTTACAAATTACACCCTAATAGTCAATAGATTACCAAACTGAACTGTATGATGAATATCTCGAAAGATACTCCTTTCATTGTTATTTGAACGACCTGAGTTCACTAGTAGGATAACAAAAGAAAGGACGATCATGATAAATGATCTTATCACTTTAATGTTAACAGTTCTTTGGCGAGTCAAATTGACACCTTCAAATAGATTATTTTGTCTGTCACGACGCGGTAGTTAAAAAAAAATACAAAAGTGATGAAGTTTAGCAATTTGTCACGAATTTACTTAATATTTAAAAAAAATCCTTTATATTTCCCTAAATTCAAAAATGTAGGTACAAACTTCGGATAACAACAAAGGCAACAACATTAGGTGTACTCTTTTTTGACTTTTGTACAGATAAAATGTTTTATTATGTGCCTGTGTAGAAATGTACAGAAATTATTCGTAGTCATTAAGTACTATGCACACAAGATTAAAAATAGTCTAGCGTCGTTATCTCGTGAGTATAAAGAGTTGATTTAAATTGCACGTACTTTGCTAGCCACGTGTCGTCGATAACAAGACGAGCATTGTTGAGACGCTGCGCCAGGCCGCCTCGGCTAGTCCACGTAGTTATTCGGAGCACACAAGCATTGCCTAACAAACAACTAACAAGTGAGTCGTTATAGCTTGCCCTACATTGTGTAAGGCCGCTAACGCACTCAGCTGTTGCTGTTTGAGAAGTACTTTTTTTTTGTTTTAAACATCAGCTTTGAGTGACTTTATCTAGGTATCATAAATGGTAGATGAATTATAAAATCTATTTAGTAAAGTTTATAATACTAGTCAGTCGAGTTAACATTACCAAAGTGAAGGTGAGGGATTTAGGTCGTATCGGTTTAAATTAAGTATGAACGACTTATCGATTAAAACATAATTGTCGTCATTACTTCACAATAAAATTGCGTTTCTATTGCTACGTTTGACTCTGTACAATTGTTATAAATACAATGATCCCTGTCTAGTATGACTGCGGCATTACGGTAGAGTGGTGTTCTCTTTATAGGTACAACAAGATTCATAAGCAAAGATTTTCGAAGTTAATTTTTTTAAGATTTAAATGTTGCTTGTTATGTTTACAGTGCTACGTTTGTAATACTTACACACTTCAGTACTTCTGTACTTGCTGTCTGATTTTATTTTTTTATTACCTTCGCTGTTTTCTATTGTACTATTGTTATTGTCTGGTAAAAAATACATAGTATAAAAACCATTCTCGCCACCGATACTACAATTTATTCGCCGCCTTTATAGGTTACAAATGGTTTCATACAGTCCAATAAAGATGATCCTTCAGAGTCACACAGCGGACAAGTTAATTCTGTCAAAGCTTGCTGCGACCTCCTCGCTTTGCCTTTGTGTGCACTTGAAATGTACAAATTGCACCGCGGCTCGGAGGGGGAGGTCGGTGCACTCACCTCTTGTCCCCCCACACTACCGCTCTCATCGATTCCTCTTTGTTCCGAACATTCGTCTTGAGATGCACTCGTCGAGATCTCGATTTCACATTCAGACGGGGCACTGAATCGATCCACTCGTATCTTTTCGTGTCGTCGGCGATGGATGAAATTCTGTTGACGTAACAACTTCTTGAATATCTCGATTTGATTCGAATTGTAGATGGTATCGTTTTTTCTTCGTTTCAAATTATAATGTGCTGAGTTCTTCTTGTAAAATTGACAGGTTTCTTAAAATTTATTATTATGTAAATTAGAACAGATGGTCTTATCAATCAATCAAATAATCAAATCAAAATAATGGCTATGTAATTTTAAAATATTAGAAGTTTCTTTCAATAATAATATCTTTTTGAAGTTTTTGAGCACATGTAACGAAGACTACCCTTACCCTTAGAACCCTTAGAACCTTTTTGAAGTATATCTTGTTTGAAAGTCATTAATCCTACTTGCGATTAATGAGTATTCTCGAGATCAAAGCTTAGCCCTTCAAAATATCGATAATTTTTAGTAATCAAAGGCTTTTAGAAATTGTCTTATTGATGAAAAGCTACACATAATTTAAAGTATAGTTATGAATGGATTTTATTTGTATTGTTCTATAACTTTTTTATGAATATTTTATTCCACATAACTGGACAGCATTTACTTTTAAACAGTCAATATCCTTTGACAATGATATATAATGTGAGTTTGTATGTATGTGTCTCTACAGTGTAGAGTGGGTGTTCATTTCGTTTACCGTTGAAGTTATCGCATGACTGACTCTCAAATAGTCGGCAGGTCAGTAAAGCTCGATAATCGGCTTTTATAGCTTTTCAGTGAGTTGAACTTTGGTGTTTGTTATGCAAAAATTAAACGCTATTTTATGTTTTCGCGTTCGCTTTTATAAATATAAATCACGTTACGGAATTCTCAAAAGTCGGACGATACTAAATTCCTTCCCAGTGAAGGCTTAAGACTTGTCTGTAGTGTTTTTTCTCAGTTACAGACAAAAAATATGTAAAACATAATTAATAGCTAGCAATAAGATTTTAATTGTTGTACTATGTAAATTATAGTGTATCGTGTTGTACATACGTTTTATCTTATCCTACCATTTAATCTCTTATTCTTTATTTAATACCTTTTCAATCACTCGTTTCTAAAGCATACATTTTGCGCTACAAAACCGGATAATAACAGGTATTAGTTTTTTGCGCATCTTTGCAAATTCTCAAAGATCTTGACATCTTGACGTAAGAATACTTATAGTACCTACTGGATCTTTTTTGCGGTAGTCTTGATAACCATTGCTATGTTATTAAAATAAATTACTAATTTTTAATAAATAAATTTTGTATCTAATACGGTTGGCAGGTACTGGCACAATTTATCATTAAAAGTAAATGCCATAATTACCTTTATAACTAGCTCCATTTTGCACATACAATAATTTTGTAAAGTTTGTATATTTCCACAAGTATAAAAGTATCAATAATTGTTTGTCTTATTTAACCCGTTTACATGTTATAATGGAAGTGAGTAGGGTCGTTGTGACTTAATTCACAAACGTGGATTGGTTGTTTATCATCGCAAAAAGTTGATATTGTAGCCATGGGATTTCATTGTGTCGGGTTTCACATCATAAAACAAGGGAGCTCCGGCGTTTCCGCATGGCAACGAGGATCAAGTGACATTTACAATCGATCAAGGTCGTGATCGTCGCTTTTGATGTTCCCCTCGGCTTTCCAACTGTCCTTATAAGTGGTCTTGACTTTCACACGAGGACTTCGATAAAAACAGCTTTAAATATACCATTAAAATTGTGTTAAGTCATTTCTTTAGGATTTATCCTCTTTTTTTTAAACTTGCACGTTCTATGAATCCGGGAACATTTGTTTACCTTACTGCACTGTATACTTTTTCAGTTTCTTTATACCATTATACTTTACCAACTAATCTAAAGCTTTATGGATTATTTAAACCGGGCCAAAGAGGATTAGTTTAAATGACGTATAATAAGGAAATGAAACAGCGTTATAATCTGGGCTTGTATTAGGAACAGAGTTAGTTTATAGGCGCTGGCAAGCAGCAAGAGGCAACTTTCACACAATGTGAGGTGAAAGTGGCGAGTGCGCAGCGCCGTACCGCAGCCGCACGCCGCGCGCCGTACATAACATTCCGATTTCCGATCAGATAGACGCCTTGTTTGGAATAATAACGTGGAAGATATTCTCCATGCCCACACTAAATCATGACCTCTATTTTGCTTTTAACGTTTTACGCGCTCGTAAACACTCTACCAGCATAGTTACGAGCTACGTGCAAGTTTTCTTTTTCAATTTGGTAACTCTTGATCGCTTAAGTTACGAGCAGTTGAATCAAGAGTTGAAGAATTAATTTTACTGATTTGTTATTTACAATCGTGTTTATGTTTATTTTATGCGAGTCTTTAGTTGCTGTTATTAATAAATACTGACGTGGATTCTCCATAGATTGGTTGGATCGTAGTTGTGGTCAGTGAAAATGTTTTCTGTCTATTGACAGCCGAAATCACCCATTGCATTTTCCTTTCATGTTCTACATGTCGGTCGGTATATTATTCCACAATGTGCCTATAAGATTTTAAATAGAAAACTGTATGTTTGAACAACAAAGTAAATCTTATGTAATATCACGATAATTCGGTAACATCTGTTAACGCGAAGCCGGACTGCAGGAGCGTTCAATTCAAACACTATCACATGGAGTTAACATACGCGCATACACCACAATAAAATGTATTTACGTACAGTTGTTGCGACACGCTTCGCCAATCCGATGGTACGATAGGCGGGTCGGGTAGCACAGCCGTCGCCATTCGCTTTGTCTTCTATCTATGAGCTTTGTTTATTGACTATTGTACCATCGAGATCGGCTTCCGATGTGGAATGGAGTCATATACAAAGACTTTGTTAGGTGTTGCCTTTGCTCGCTAGAGCGCCTTGGGATAGGTTTATTGTTTAGCGATTGAAGCTGCGATTGGTTATTTAAAGATATCTTAACTATTAAAGGATGTGATGTGTCTTTGAAAATAACCAAGTACCTATGTAAATTAATGTATGTGCACAAATAGTGTAAGTTTCTTCTAAATTGTTCCTAGAAATAAGTTATTTTATTACTCAAACATAGAGTTATTTTATTACTCAAAAAAGGTTCTTGTTCATTCGAGCGCAGCAAACCCTCAGTGGAATATTTTCGACTAATAGAATAATATAATAATTGATCACATTTACATTACAGACTGCCTTGCTTTTAACATCAAACTTAGTTCTAATGCCCGAAAAAATGCATCCGCTTCGGATCAGTGCGTAAAAAATACATGATTATCATTATCAAGTTGGTAGTCCGTAAAATTTTGCAAATAGAATGCATTTTTGAGATAATATGAGTTATAATTTCATAAGTAGGTGATCAAGGGTGGTATAGTTGGAAATTAGATAGGACCATACTAGGCTTCAATTATTCTTTCGATCAAATGTAAATTCTGATACTAGTAGTTCTTAGCGTTATTGCGATGGAAACAACAGGTGTACAAAAAGTTTCTAAATAGGCTAGTATTTTTAGTATTTCAAGGTATGTGCCGAATATTCAATTAGGTTTTAGAGCGTGGTGACTAAGATAAGGTAACTCAAAGCATTATAACGGACCGTGACGATGACAAATGGCGACTGAAACGTATAGCGTTTTGTAATAGACCATGTCGCCCACCTATATTACACCGCTTTTAAGTTACTATCGTGTTCGCTGTTGAACTTTACTACCTACTTTCACATTCACCTGTGTGTCATAGTGACTTGTACTAGAGAGTTTGTATGTGAAGGAAGGATTTCACTAATTCGGTGCAATAAATTGATATTATTACAGTCTGTGGTGATCTTTAATTGTTAATCTGATACGCAACTGTTAGACATCATCTCATTGTTTATAGACCTTGAACGGCAACTACATTTACGAATAGAGGAGGAAAATGGGGTTCTCACATTTGCAAAAAATAAGAATAAAATTAATTATCATCGTCGTCGTTTCTCATTTGAATAAGTGGTTGGACCACAATAATAATGTTAACAATGTTTGACTTTATCGATTACGACGTTTAAAATGTGTTTTATTATTGTTCTCAAAATCCTGCATACGACCAAATAAATCATGTCATTGTAGTGTTCATAGTGAAGAAAAAAAGATGTACAATAATTATCTAGAAATTCATATTATGTAAAACATCTCCAAATGCGTAACTAAATAAGCAACACTAGTATAATCCGCAGTGTGGATGAATTTTGAATTATATAGGTAGTACCAAAACAAACACAAAAATGAACATCTGTTATGGCATGTTGATAAAGCGACACCTTGGTAATGAAATCAAAATGAGTTATAAGTAAAAACAAGCAGGTGTTGAAATACGGGACTGTAAAGTCTAATTAAGTACTATACGGAGGCAAGACGCCAAGTTCCGGGACATTCCCAGATTTTCCGGCCATCTGGCAACCTTATTCAGGATAAATTAACCCCGAAATATTATCAAGCAAAAATTAAGTGTAACTACTGTTGTGTTGCAATGTAAGTAGGCGATTACTAATGACGTCACGTCACATATACGTTTATGTAGTAGCGAGCTTGCCTTTGGTCTGTTACTGATGTAACGCTCCAGTTGTGTCACGGTAAATTACCCACAAGCCGAGTCAGAACCCAGCTTTAATGCCCAACACCATTACAGATATTAATTGGATATGCTAATATTATCCTAGATCTGCTTATCGATTAGATAATTTACATTTGAATAACACGTTAATGTTGCTAACACTTCGTTTGGTTTGAAGGTGTTTAATACCAGTATTAACTATTGTATAATAATATTGACACTGTTAAAGCTCGATATGCAATTCGTGATAAAGTAGATGAGTCTATTACTGGTGCGTGATAATCGAGTTCCACGGAACTAAATACGTTATTAAAACGTCGTTACATCGAATGAGTAATGGCATCTCGATGTAATTAAGTGGCCGCAT
Organism: Lerema accius; assembly: GCA_001278395.1. NCBI lineage: Eukaryota > Metazoa > Arthropoda > Insecta > Lepidoptera > Hesperiidae > Lerema > Lerema accius. Next base: position 848,791 of record LGAG01000024.1, read on the forward strand.
TTCGGGCAAACGCCAACGCGGGCGTTTGGTGGGAACCGGCAACCTCCCGCCCACCGGTGGGGTGGTGCGGAGTTGGGCCAGGTTGTACAGATACAGGCAAGTTTGGCAGCCGTAAATGTCCCCGTTAATTAGTGGCGAGCGCTCGACGATCCACCGACAAATTACGCGACATTCATCGCCGCACGCAAATAAAGCGACTACGACGAAGCGGACGACCCGACGTGACGTCGACTCTCGGTGTACCGCTGTCCTTAGGGAGTAATATATTAAAGCCTGTTTGTATTGTAGCTATTTAGTCTTTTAACTCATTAAAATGTTTTTAATTATGTTTATGATTGTAATGATAAAAAAAACATGATTTCAGTCCTTTCTATGCGTATCCATGTAAATGGAAATCGCTCTTAAATTACTCGAAAATAATAAGAAGAAGGTATCACAAGATGTTCTTGTGTTTTTTTTAAATAAATATCTACTTTCGTTGTTGTAACTGTGTACTACTAATTTTCCAAGTGCCAATGACTTCGTTTAATATAAGTAAGTCGAGTACAATAGTACATAAACATGATTGGTTAATCATTGTATCTACTTAGTTGTGCTATACCTACGATTTATGTTAATGAATTCCCTAATTGAGCCTTTGTGTTTAATTTGATCAAATTGGAATGCAATGTTCACTGAATTAATTTGTATTAAAATATGAATAATTAAAGGTTGTATTGTTAATGAAATGTCATTGTATTCTCTACAGTCAGTATGGTGACATACTGTTTAGCAAAATTGATCCTTACGTACTTTGTACGTAAGTTAGGATTTAGAAACCACTAAATGGTATAATAATGATATAGACTATAGGATCTAGTGCCAGTAAGATTTTAACATTAACTTGCAAACACTTCAATCAAAATCAATAATATGTGGTGTGATAATAATATGTCATCCTATTGAACTCTTGCAGTGTTCAAAATGAATGTTAAGTTACACATAAGCTTAGTTATTAAGATTAACATGAAATACCTTTCGATTAACATCAGTGCTCGGTTCAGTTTATGCATACTCTAATAATATGCATGAATAATTCAGCAGCAGCAAAACGTAGACTATTAATTAGTGAGCAGTCATTAGTCAGCGACAGCGTGATATGCTTAATGTCGATGTGTCTGTTGCACGACGTATCTGTCCATTTGATTGGACTTCATATTGTACGGATCAAACGTTTGCCCAATGATATTCTGAAACTCGATTCATTATCACGCAATTGTTTTTTTTTATAAATAAAAATGCAATTATTCTTTAACTTGCCAGACTGAAATGGGTTTTTAAAACGAGATCCAAAATTGTGCCTTTTATGTGTTTGTATGGTAGGTATGTATATAGATTTACCTAAATTTTTCCTAAGATCTCCGGAACCAATCCAGTGTGTCTGACAATTATCTTTACCAATTAAGCCAATATTAATTTCTTGGTATATTCTACTTCTCAATCACACTGCTTTTGTTTGTGTGTATGGGACACTTGCAATCATCAATCAATGTAATCGAGTAATAGATCGGTAAAAAGATTTAATTTACAATCATTTTTAAATTTTCATTCTTTTCTTACTATAATGATCTAGCTCTATTAGATTTATTAAGTATATCCTTTTTGTAACAAAATGTACGCCATGGCTACCGAGCAACGGCCGACGACGCAGGTCATGGTCGCGATTGACGAATCTCAGAGCGAACTATAATGTTAGCAATATGTTATAACATGAAATGGCAGAATACAAATAACTTGAGACGCCACACATTGATGTTCCAGAAACTATAGTCTAAGTATCAAAAAGGCTTGCAGAAAACCTGTATCAGAGAATACCATTAGTGCTGCATTATCAGAAAATAACAAACATACCATATAAACAATACCTGTATGATATCACATTAACTATGAAATATTTTGTAGCGTGTAAAATAATGATAATAACGTAAGTAATACAATAAACCGCTTGTTAACTTCTTAACACGTAATGTGGAATACAATTGAAGCTAAAATAAACAGAATCTTTAAGACACTACGTTTCGTGTTAGTCACAAGCAATTAGAATAATGTTTTCGACTGTTTTGTTTTTAGGTTTTTCCCGAAGCAATATAACTAGCTTCCTCGTCAAATTCTCGACATCATATCTCATGTTTTAAGTAGTAAAGTTAAATTATGAATAAAATATCAATTATTTATATCTCGATTCTCTATTATCTACTGACATAGTTAAAACCAATACCACAACTATTAATAGCTCGTTTACGAGTTCTCTGAATTGTGTTTCTTTTATTGGGTACTTGATAATAATTTTATAGCGTAACATACTCATAATTTGGCGCTTAACCGCGAATGTGATTGCTCCTTAAGTGTTACAAGGCTGAGTACGGAGGCCCTGTGTCCGGCGCGTGCGCACACCGGCCCGTCTACATGTATTGTAATCAGCTGATGCTCGCCCCTCATTATTACTTAACTATTCATTACTTTTGTTATTAGGTTTTTTGTACTTAAACTTAACAAATGGTCTATGCAATTTGATATGACGTGTAAATTTCAATAAAAACGTAAGTTTTTAATAATTTGTGTTGTAAAACAAATATATAGTGCTGAACAACTTATCGAATTGAAAAATAATACCAGTAACGATTTTTTTTTCTATTTGTGTGATTCGTCAATTTGCAAAACTTGTGGGAGCAACGAACCTATGGCATAGAATTACTCATCGGTTCGTAAACTCAAGAAGCAACTTTATCGAAATAGGAAAGTAGTCCGTATTTCACGTAAACATGCCCAAGAGTATTTGCCATAACTGTAAATATAACCTCTCCTAATAGTCGAAATGTCTCGACACAATAACGTGCAGTGTAAACATTTATGTTGACTCAAACAGTTGGTGTATTAGTAGCATAGTGTTAACGCATCAGTTACTGAGGATCGGTGGGCTGTGGTTGGACGACCCCATGTAGCGTTGCCACATGTTTGCTGTTTTTGGGACTAAACGGACTTTTATAATGTTCTCAATACGTTTTGGATAGCCTATTGGACGTTTAACTCTTTCGTTGTTTAGTTTTGTAGTCGTAATTGTATCTTATTTAGCCAGTATGCACGTATGTACTGCATATCGACGACCCCGTAGTCTAGTCGGTAGCTAACCTGCCTGCGAAGCGAGGGTCCCGGGTTCAATTCTCGGCCGGGGCAGATATTTATGTGACAGATAAATGTTTGTTCTCGGGTCATGGATGTCAGTGATGTGTTATTTGTGTTGTCCATGCCACCCGCGACACAAGGAATCCTACTGCAGGGGTATGAGTGTGTTAGCGTTTAGCGTTTATCTGCAATATAAGTAATATTTTACTTGCTAAATAAAAGAAATACTACTCCCACGTAAAAATATTGTTATTGACACCAATAACGAGTACCCAGTAGTTCTCACACTGCGCATGTCTGTCTAGTCCTTGTTATGTTTAATTAATTGCTTGTTGCTCGGCCGCTTATGCTTTATAAGCTAAAATAATATTTCCCTACTTGTCAATAGCCAATAATGTAAAGCTGTTGGAGAAAATTGTTGTTGCAAATTGCGTGTGCAGCGACGCGCAGTAGGTGTCCGAACATAATAAATGGTGTTTGAGTACAAACAGGATTACATTGCACAGTATTGCACCAGTAACACCATCGATATACTGTTGTTATATAAATGCGCAATGCGTATATAGGGTGCTGAAAGTTTGTATGATAACTTGATTAAAACTTGATTAATTTGCGTGAAACTTAGCTTAGTTTAAGTTTAATTAGCTTAGAAAATGCTTTTGTTCTTGCGGGATAGTAGAGAAAAAAATATTGAAGTGAAACGGTGTTGGTCCACTAGTAAAAATGTAAAAGAACTCGTACAAATGTAACTGAATTCCTCCTAAACGGCTGGACTTAGTAGGGTGTAGGCATTTGAGAGGGACCGTATATGGTTTTTAAACAACGACTGGACCCGGCAGGCGGTCTAATGTCGAGTTTTTCCGAGACATCTGTCAAACTATTACAGGTACTTATTTAAATTCAGCTATTTGAATGAAGGCAGTTAAAGTATATTATAAATAGAAGAATAATACTGCATCAGGTAGTCCGTTATGTATCGTAGAAATATGTCACAGTCAAAATTGTGAAATGCAAATTATTTCATTGCCTCGTGTGCTGTTTTCCAGTGCAGTCCATAATAGGCGCTGGAAACAGTCTAGTAGACATTTCTCGCAGGTAAATGTCGAATGGACCCGTAAATCATGCAGTGTGCTGTCGTTGCCAAATAACGTCCTGCATTGTTGCGTACTAGACACTGACTGTTGCAGTATCCTAATGAGACTTCAACAGTGTAGCTACACATATCTGTGTAAACTGAGTTATTGCTCGTAAATAATGTTTGATAATGATTATTCCATTGCAATTAGAAGATGTTTTGTAAAATTCTTCTTTTAACCTATTCCTTAAGTAGAAAATAAAACGTCATTAAAGGCCAGATCTGGAGGGTGCGTTTGAGCATTTCGAGTAATATCCGATTATTAATAATTTCGGATCAACCCTTGAATTCATGGTAGTTAATCTAGCCGCTGGCTAGCCAAATAAGATATTGTCGTGGTAATATAAAGAAATCTAGAAATAGTATGGTTTATAAAATATCTGAGTCAGCAGATACTCTCGTCTATGTTTTCTTATTAATATTATTTTTAATAAACTATCTTTAAACAAGATTAATTTCCGTAAATAATGCTGACGATTAAGCTTTTCTTATTTCCCTTGTTATTTTTTGTTCACTTAGTTTTAATGAGTTGTTCCTGGTGATTTAGCATACCCAATTTTTAAGTCAGGGCTCTCAAAATATACGCTGTTGAGGACACTATAGTCTCTCATAACGGACTATAATAATCTACAATATACAGCATGATATACTGTGTATTTAATTAATATACTAACTATTGTAAGTCCAAATGTGTTGGCCTTGGTAAACGCGTGCCATACGGCGTGAGCAGCGGAGCGTAGCGTGGTCTACGTAACGCATGAGGACGTGTCCGCAAATATACGACTAATGTGTGGTCACCGACAATTCGGATTAATCCTTCTGATTAACAATACGATGTAAGGCGAAAGATGAGTTTATTGTACTTTGATAGACTTGTAATAGGTAATTTAGAACATTCAAGGCTTCTTTCAAGTTAAAAGGAAGAGTGTTTTTTTTTCACTAGTCTTAACATTATTTTCATTGATTTGCAGGTGGCCAGCAAGCCTTACCAAGCGGCTTCGGGGGCGGAGCTGACCAAATTGTGCAACCATAAGCGGAAACTGTTAGCCACGCTGCAAGCGCGGGCGCAGTCACCGGCCACCCCGCCGCCGCAGATAGAACAAAAGAAGGGTAAGAAGCCATACGAATAGTTAGACGACATACAGTATTAACTTCATACATACATTATTAACTTTAGAAGCTATATTATTCATTGCACTCTTTTTACTTGCAACACAGATTAAATCTATTTTTTAAATTTATAAATTGCGCTGCGAATTTTTTTCGTGTTTAGCAATAGCAAGTGGATCAAATTGAGTTGCTACAATAAGAGGTAATCAAAAAAAAAAGAAAGAAATAAAGATAATTTTACTATCTATAATTAGCCACATGTGTAGAGATTAATACGAGGTACAATAAACGAGCCTTACTACTCATAAAATTCAACCCTAAATGTAAGTGTAATTATGCAAAATTGCGTGTAGTGAACATGTAAGGACCGTTTGCGAGTTTACCGTCTTTAAATCCGTTGTATCCAGTTTTCCCAACCCTGTTTGATTCCCGGTGTTATAGCTTCACTTGCCAGCGGAAAATGGGGGAAATATGTTAATATCCGTCGTGACTACAAAAGCACGTAAATTATGTGCACTGAGCGAAACTCTATTACGTACTAGAATTTAACTTGACATAAACGTATGCGTACGATGCTTTTAGTTTTGCATATTTATTGTAACACCTGATACAATAGCCCATAGATAATAATAGATTACGATTAATAATAATTTGGGTGTGTTTACGTTTATAATATAACTTAATAGCGATATATAGCATTACATAACTGATGAATATCATTCTACATCCTATTGCAAATTATGGTTGTCTTTGATGTCATACATAATTGGAAACTATAAACTGTTGGATGTCTTATCTTAACGGGAAAAAGATAAATTATAACTATTAAATTAGCTGAAAAACTGATTGATTATTTTGGTATTAAATTTTAATCCATTACAGATAAATCTGTATGTATGTAAAACTTAATGTTTTGCAAATACGAGTTTATTTTTAAGGATATGTTGGATGTTTTTGTAATCGTTCAAGTACATTCAATTCACTCTCGACAGCCCTTATATCACCTGTCAACGCTGTGATTGTGCCGTTCCGGAATAGACACTGTATCGGAATTGGAGAGAATGCCACCCCATTCGACAATGTTGATGTCGGTCCCATTTCCCACTCCGACAATATTCCCATGGATATCTCCTTAACTGTTTGTTACGATTAGCATAATAGACAACATGGAAACTTGACTTACTTTAATCCTAGGGACTTAGAAGCAGATATTTATGAAAAATTACTGGGCTTTCGTTCTAGAGACGTAGTTCTTTATACATCGTTTGTGTAGGTTTATGTACAATTGTACATATCACTTCCAACACGGAATTGGATTAATCGGTTAGGGTTTCTAAGTAAAAAACAACTTTTAAAAGTACATAGTTTGAGAGCTTTGAATAAATGCACTAAAAATTACATTGCGTCTCACACATCAATCTTAACTTTAACCTATTCCTCATCGCGGTACTCATTACAGAGTTAATATTGTTAGATTTTAAAGGGCTCTCAATGTAGAATATCTCGTAGGAACGTTTATGCGATGGGAGCATTATCATCCGATTAGCGGGCCGGCCTTCCGGGCGCAATCTCGCTCGGCCCCCATTCATCCAATTACATGAGTGTGAATCCAATGGGATTACCCGGGAAATAGCTGCCCCGGTGAGCCGTGCCTGGTTTCAATCCAAGTGCATTTACATTAACACGAGTGCACATACTTCAGCGACGCCTGTTGTGACTGACGAGTGCCGAGTTGTGGTCCAGGTCTTTCATTATATTCTGCATGAGTTGTATTCGGGACGCCGCAATAGTGCAGTTGCGAACGCTAGTTGCTTGTGACCACAATATGTAGAGGCGTGTAGGTAATCGTACGATGCTTGAGTGAATTATTTAGATATGGTTGGGTCATTTATAAAGGTATTTGATACTTAGTAAAAGGAAAGAACTTGAGCAGAAATGAAGTTAAAGAAAGAAAAGTTTCAGTCCTCCTAATAAAGTTTGTCGGGCTTTGGAAAGCTTAGCAATGCTAAAGTAACGTTGGATATTAACTCGTAAGAATAACAAGTTAGAAAAATGCCTTTATTAAGTGCTCGATGTAACCACCATCTGGCCTTCCGGGCAAGAGCAGACCTGAAACTGAAAAGTAGTGGTGTGAAGGACGGAGTTGTTTCTTGTAACAAAGAGGGTAGAGAGCGGTCTCTTTGTTGTTAAGTGGCAGCGAGGGTAGGGGGGGCGCGGGGTGCATTTAGTGCGGCATGAATAGCGGGCAACTGCACTTCGTCAGCCGTCCGTCCGGGAGTAACAACCTGGAACTGTACCCCACACCCCCCGCGATCGACGCACGGCTCTCGCCACCCATGTTTCTACTCGCAATTTTACTATGTCATGTCACCCCCCCTGCTATATCTTGTCGTGTGCACACAGCATAACATCTGCTCGTTCCTTAACACTCAAGACTCAGATTACTTACTTGATTTGAATAGTGAATTATCAGGGTAAATACAAATAAATATTGCTCTGTTTGCCAGCAGTTCAACGTAAATGTTTACCTATTATTTATTTGGATGTCTTGGAAGCCAGAACTTCGTGTGTAAAGATTATGATCGCCACTTGACGCGAGATGGCCACTTTAGGATAAACAATTCTCGTTGATTGCTGTCAGCTGCTTCATAAATAGGTCACTCTTTATAAGGAGTAATCCATGTGTGGATTATCTTAAAATACAGACTGGAATGTGAATTTTTATTTAACATTTTGTTCACGTCGTTTCCAAGAAATTAAACTTTAAAACGCCCGGGATTATTTCTTAATAGGAAACGCTATAAAGACTTTTCCACTGCAAAAGATTGCGCTCAACGCGGTGTACGGGATGCAGCGGTGAATCGGAAAGTGTACATGGCGGACCACAGAATTGCGTAATTACCGTAAAGGAAATGGACCGTTTAGAACAAACAAAAACGCTGGCGACTCGATCAGTGGCGGGAACAAAGGGCGGGTGTAATTTGAAACAATCGGCGGTGGTGCAGAGCGGGCGGCGGGCGGGTGGCGGCCGGGCGCCGGGCGGGGTGGCCGCCGACTATTGATCTGACGAGTCGCGGCCACCCCACTGCGCCTGGCGCCTCGGAGACCACCGCACCCCACCCTCGCCACCTCCACTTCGCATACAACTCGTATTTTAATTGCAAATCTGCCAGATAATGTGCAAATAGATAACGGTATTATACTCGGCTCGCTAACTAATTAGAAATCGCTATCGAATTACCGACTTGGCATACTTTTAAAGCTCTTTTAACTTGTTATCGGCGTTGTTAATACTTTGTTTACCGCCTAGGAGCGAGACGAGACAAGTTCGGGAAAAGATTTGTGACCTATTTTATCCATCGTCCGTGACGTCGGTTTTGCGTCTACTGAATATTTTAGCAAAATTTGAGCGTAATATGTTATTCTAAACTTTAGAATATTAAATATGCAGTAACTTCATATTACGGAGTAGATTAGGTAATTCATATAAAATTATTTTAATAAAGTTATTATGGGTCCATTAGTTCGATTATTATTGATTTTTTGTGAATATCACTACATAATTAATAATAATTGAAAAGCTATTATGATATGAAGACTTGTTCTTCCCGCGCGTTCTACTGGGCCCGGCGGAAGAATTCAGTGCCGGGACATTTTAATAGCCCCTCTCCGAGGTTTATACGGCCCGTTGATATGGGTCGGTCTTTAGATGGTGCTTTCATTACCTTGCGCTCAAACTGCTTCTGATTAATGTTAATAGGAAGAGTTTACTGTCTGACAATATGTAGGTTTGTTTTCCAAACAATGTATTGCACGTGGTATTTCGATTAGAAATATGTAATTGTTTTTGTAGTAGAAAATGGTAGTGAATAGAGAATCCTACGATGGTAATTATAAAAATAATAAAATGAGATGAATAGAACAGCAAGTTAATCTATTTACTACATTTACCACTTCTTATTGAAGGAATGCTTATAAATAACTGTATGCGGTTTTGTTAGTGTTACTTCATTAGTCTTTCAACCTGTTCCAACTAGAGTTACGGAATCAGGTATAACTAATCCAGGCTAATAATATGGGATTAACATAAGAAATATCAAGTGTTGCCGGGCCCTAGATTACTAATAGGAGCATCTATCTTGTATTCGAAAGCAATAAGCTACAATCAAGCAAAGGCCATTATAAAATTAGATGTATTAGAAACATTAATATAGCATAGACTTCCTGAACCCATTGATTTATTGATGTCTGTGGGCACGGAGGGAGTTGTATAACGACTTTATAATTCCGTAATAGCGTCGAGCGCACTGCTACGCTTGTGTACTTTATAACACGTCTTGGCTGCGGTATTATGTTTCATAATGCCGTTTGTACCTACTTACTGGAATACTCTTGTCTTATTTTGCATGTATTGTATAGTTTAGTTGTTCTAATCGTGTCGTACATGCATCTCGACAAATTGAATTCTGAGGCGAGTATTTGGTTGAATAATAGTTTTGGTTACTCTACTAATAGTTTTATGTATTTATTGGTGTAAGCTATGGTTGGTTTTTTTGGTTATATAAATGTTTTGTGGACATCGACATTGTTAGCGATAGAAAGGGAGGACTAAAGTAAATAATTAATCTAAACTTGAATCATAAGAACTTTGTATTTTAGAAAATACCCTTCATATAATTTCTGAAAAAAAAAATAGGTTGGTTTTCCACTTTATTTCCATTTTGCTGTTTTATATTTAAATCACGTTAAAGTATCCCGAACGTAATTCATTCAATTTGTGTATTACGCCCCTATTACTTCGCATTCATTTATTTTAATAAACAAATTTGTGAGAGATGCATCAGTTCATTGTGATGAAATGTGTTTTCTGTCATTGTTTAACATTATGAGGTTGTCTGGAGAGCGCGGCAAAGTCAGCCAGAGGCGGCCCTCGACCTTTCCCTACGTAGTTTAATACCGTACGTGGCCTACGATTATCTCTCAGATTTCGTCACTAACTCGACTCCCAAGTTATTGACTTTATTCAGTAGGTACAAGGGAATCTGTGAAGCGAATCTATTAGTCATTTGGATTATTTTCAGTAGGTTTAAAAGTTAGTAACAATTCATGTTTAATGTTATATTAATTTGCATATTATCGCTTTTTAAAACTAATCATTCTAAGCTGTTGTGTTTGAACAGCTACATAAATATTTACTTTTTCTATGTTTGTACAGCCATATTCGTTTGTTAATCTAATTAAATTGCAAACTAAGTAGCTACTAGAGTCCGACCGAAACAGGCATTTTAGCCAAAACTGAAACAAAAACTTCGACAATTTTTTAATTGAAATTGTGTAATTAAATGCAGCGTATATTTTACCAATGTATTTGTGTTTATCGCTAGGTTAATAACGATTCATCAATGATGAAATAAAAATTTCTTTATTGTTACAATTTTTCTTAAATTATTTCCATACCTGTACCGACATCTAAAATAATCTACTAAAGTGCATGACCGTTTAAAGTTTAAATATCTCGATGCAAAGTCAAGCGTAGATTGACCCTTCACCTTTCGAAGTCGAGTGTCTATCAGTTTGCTCCCGAAAGTATTAAAGTAGATTGATAAAATACAAATTCAAAGGGTAATTCTCTTTGTGAATCCAGACTATTCACTCAAATTTATTTATGCGCTTAAAAGATTTTTATGCTGCATCTTTTATTATCGTTTTAATACAATTCGCTTTAAAAAAGAGGAGTCCTTTTGTGTTTCTATTCTATTATTATAATAACGGATTATTTTCTTTTTACAGTAGCTGTTATGGAAGTGGGGAAGAAAAAGAAAGGGAAAAAGAGAGCTGGGTATTTAGCGAATATGAGCGTGAGTCAGATAATGGTGCAAAGGGAAAGACCTCTCCATGATTTTAAGGTAAATTTTCTTTAAAATCACTACACTTGTTTTATTTGGACATTCTTAATACAAAAGACGAAATAGAATTATAATGTTCACGAATGTTTCTTAGAAACACTCGATATCGCAGTTTAGCTATACCTACTGTTCGTTCGTCCACCTGTAGACCACACTCTACATGTTGGTTTACTCAAGTTATTATTATCTTTTACTAGAATTAAACTTTTAAACGAACTATAAAATATTACATAATATTTAATTATTTTTAAATTTCATCATTTAAATTTCAGTCGCAGTCGCATGAACTAGAGGCAAAACGAACGAGTTCGCCAGGTACAATAACGCATCGCCCTGTAAATATGCCGCCTGCACTTACTGCGTACTCTCCCCTACAACAAAACATACATGCTAGCGTCATCACTCAAGAAACTGAGATTAAACAAGAAACACAAATTCAAAGAAGCTCGCATTACCTCACAGTCAATAGCGGTTGGATAACCCATCATCAAGAACATTTAGAAGCCGTACAGAAACAAAATCAGTCAACAGGGCAGTTGCATCCTTCCCTTAATGTCGGTATGCCGGTTTTAGGTACCAACGGCCAAATTATCGGGGTGAATACAGGGTACAATAAACAACCAAACAATTTCAAAAACGTTATTGGTGTGACGCCCCAATCGATACTAGAACAGGACCAAAAGGAGGAAAAGAAAGACATTCAGTCTGCAGCGCAGACGTTGAAGACGTTAAAAGACGGAGATTCGCAAGTATTTTGTGGCCTAAATCAGGCGTTGACACCAGAAGTCATGCAAAAAATAAACGAACAGCAACAAATATTTATACAACAAAATCAGAAACAAATCGAAGTTATGAAAGGTTTCAAGACTCAAGTTACTGAAGCGGTGAATATTAATAAAAATCAAACTCAAAATCAGTATATTCCCCAAGGGCAGTTAGTGATACAAAATGGGTCTGTAGTCAAAACCAATTCAGCAAAAACCCCTCCATGGCAAGTGAAGCGAAATGATTCTAGCGCTCTAACGAGTCCGAGCCCTAAGCCACAGAAACAAGACAATACGGAGTACGAAGAATCTAGAAATGTGGTAGAAGATACTTCACCGATGTATAACTCCTACCCGAGCAACGACGCAGCCATGAATTCGATGTGTTCCCGTGTTCCGCCTCTACCACAACACTACAACATAATGGGTCAGCAATGGCCGGGGATAGAATTGAATAAAAAGAGAAACAAGACTAACACTAAAAATTCAAAGAAGAAAACGGCAGCTCCCATAGAAAATAAAGTGATACTGTATGGCAACAATGGTGTCAAATTCATACAGGACGCCAAAGGCAAAAGTTCTGATGAAATGTTAAGTAATAATGTTCCGTCGTTTATGGAAGATCCTAGCGGATACTTAGCACAACAGACTGCTTTGTTGAACAATACTATTTCCCGGCAAGTCGGTATGAATGCTTCATACGACGGCCATCAATATGAAAATTCTGGCAGCTCATACGGTATATTAAACCAAAACGATAAGCAACTAAAAAGTACCAAGAAAAGTTCTGAACCTATTATTTATAGAAGTAATATAGTGCCAAATTCATCACCGTCACCGAATAATACTCCTGACAGCAGTCTCGTGCCAGAGAAAACCATGGATTCTACGTCACGATGTTGCAAAGGCTGTAACGTGTCTTATAAGGGACATTGTGCGGAGTTCTCAGATCAGACGCGAACGAAGTATTTAAAACAGGGCGTCTATGGAATGGACATGGATAATAATCCTAGTACGTCGAGCCCGAAGCATAGTTTCGACGATAATCCGGTCACTTCATCGACATTTACGGAACGCAATCTCGTTATGAATGAAAATTGCGGTCCGATACAAGCCGGTATCGTCAGCACCAGTAACGTATCGCCGACGGAAACGTTACAGCTGCCCGAACCTTCCCCGACATTGTCCAATAGTTCCAGAAATACTGATACCCCACACAGTAGTGGCAGCAACAATTCTCAAATGCAAAGCAATTGTACATTCCCCATGCCGAGCCCAGCGTACTCCAATCCTGGTTCTTGTAGAGACAGCATAAACAGCAACCCGTCTACTCCGAGCAGTAGTCAGCCTTACCCTTACAATTCTCCGGGCCCCCCTCCCGGTCAAGCTATTTCTGGTACACAGATGATGCATTTCATATCCAACCATAACGTTAACAAGAATCTGATGGAAGTAGATAACATATCAATGGTCGGAGTAAAACCTGGTTTACAAACTCCGCAAGAAATGTTTAGATTAGAATCGAAGAAACGGATGGAAAACGCAATGCCGGGGTACTGTCCCCCGCCGCACTTGGGAGGTGGGCCGGCAATATCATTGATTCAGGCGTGTTACGTACAAACTTACGTGACGACAATGGCCAGTGGATTCTCCGTGACGAGGGACACTGTAACGTCCGTGTTAGCGGGGAAAGCTAACACTGCGACCACATCTATTAATGCATCCCAAGCCAATTTCGTTCGCCCACCGCCACCGCCGAGTGTCAACTTAGCGACGACTTACGCCATACCGAACAACCAGCCTGATCCGTTCATAAATTCTGTCAACTTGCCGACCAGCTATCCGCTGCATATCGCGGGTACGACTGCCCAAAATATGATATCAAAATCACCGTTGGAAATGGTGCAAAATGTAATAAGCAGCATGCCTTTAAAGTCAGAAACTAGCAACACTCAATCTACGGTCCTGTCACAGATGGGCAGACGGAGTTCTCCCGGTCAGATAGTAATTTCATCCACTGGCCAAATTTTGGTGTCGAACAATCAGATGCCTCCCCCGCCCCCTAAAAGTACTACGACTATGTCGACATTGGGATCGAACGTCACTACTTCCGTGTCTCAAGTGGTGCCGGCTGTCGGCGGAGTGTCTCCGCTCGTGAATCAACCGACCGTCGTCGTTAACACATTACCGGCTCCATTCGTATTACAACAACCGATGATGGCTGTCGATGGACAAGTCGTCCAACAGAACCAAGTCATACCCCAACTAGTTACAGGAGGGATGGTCCCCGGACAGACCGCGTCGGAAGCCACCAGACAGATCGAAGTGAAGAACGGTCAAAACTTCGTACAGGGTGTCGCGATGCTCTCTCCGGAGAGTTTGAAGAAGCGAAGTAAGAAAAAGAAGACCCCAGCGGCAAACATAACCAATGTGTTGCAAATCACGGCGCCGCAACAGAATCCAAACAACATAATGGTTCATCATTCCTCGCCCCAGCATAATTCCAGTCCTCAGTTTTCTCCTAGAGGCTTTCAATTGTCACCCACAAACAATATATCGCCGACTCCGATGTTGCAGGCTTTGACTATTATGCCTGGCAAATCAGGAACACCCGCGCACATCGTGATGAACGGACAGGGGAACTCGAATAACTTTGGATCACAACAGATCATCGCAAATACGTCACCATCACAACAAATTAATTTATTACAACCCGTAAATTTAATCAATAACGCCAACAATGTTATGTCGAACTTCCCTGCTTTCCAACAGTTTATTGTGCCCAATTTGAGCGGGATGGTGATGACCGCCGACGGGACGGCCATCATCCAAGACAATTCGACCGGAATGCCCATGCAGCTGCAAATACAAACAGTAAACGGACAGAACGTTTTGACTCCCGTACAAAACCCTGGCGTGTTTACTGCGGGTGCAAACAGCGGCGTCGTTATAAGAGCTCAAAATCAACAGAGCAAAATAATTCAATCCCCGCACAGTCCCGGCGCACAGTTTTTATCACCCAACAGTCAAGTTATGATGAACAGTCCCAATTTTAACGGCCAGTTGAGTCCTCTCCTCGCGAACTTGAGTCCGACAAATGTCACTTTTAACACTAGCCCTCACCAGGTGCGATCAGGCAACGTGCAGGCTCAGGAATTCATCCAAACCAATCAGATGGGGCAAACGTTAATGGTTCCTTTATCTCCGAAGCAAGTAACCATAGCCTCGGCGAACGGCAACCGGAACTCTACGTTCGTCCAACAGAACACAACCATAGTACAGCAGCAGACGACTTTAGTGTCGAACTCGCACAACCCGCTACCATCCATACCAGCGAATATACAAGGGGATTCGTCGAGACTGGACTCGGATTCACACAAACAAATCGCACGAAAGAACCGAAGCTTCGTGCAGGTGGAAAACCCAAACGAGGAACCTAAGGAGCTGCATGAGCCTTCGTTCAGACGTTTGCAGGGCGAGAGCGAGGTGAAACTGGACTCGGAGTACGGAAAGTTCTCGAACGAGTGCCAGGCGGGGTCGTTTGAATCTCACGTGCGGCACTCGGTGTCGACGCAGACTCTGGGGGCCCGCAAGTCCCCGGGGGGCACGGGGGGCCCCAGTCCGCCGGACACGACGACGCACAGTCCGCTGGGCGCGCTGGAGGGCGGCAGTCCGCGGGTGTGTGCGGCGCGCTGCGGCTCGCACGGCACATACGCCGACACTACTACCGAGTCGCCTGAGCCTGCGGACGCCAGCTCATCGGTGAGTTTTATTATTTTTTGTCAAATGTAACAAATTTGAGTAAAAACCTCTACTTCTGTGTAAAGTTTGACGTAGAGGTACGATGTCCTGTAAATTTTGACCTGAACACAAAATTAACACTTTTGGCTATACTACGCTTTCATTGTAATTTGATCCTAATTTCGTCGGTGAAAAGAGATATTATGATAAAAAAATTATATTTCAATTGGACCTATAGTCGGAATTTTAATTCGATTCCAGATTTGACAATTTCAGTGTTGCAACGAAATGACAAGTAATAAATTGTGACGTTGCGAAATTATTCGATACGAAAATGAAATATTTCCGAATCGATTCCATTCGTTTAGTATCTAAACGACTACTACTACTAGAATCATAACTAAGTATTACCAGTAATTTAAATATTTTTGAATTGATTAATTTAATTGCGTCAATTAATTAAAAATCTGAGTTTTCTTTAATAACTGTGTGTGAAATTAATAAAAAAAGTGTGATGTTGAAGGAACATGAGAAATGAAACAATAATAAAACATGTTGGCCCTAAGTGACAGCGCCCTCCGCTCTCTTTCAATATTCTCATCATCTTTAAGGTCGGGAGTCAATATGTAGTTATGTATTTATTTAAATAAATGGGTCGGCTCTTAAAACGAGTCGCACGAATTTGGCGAAACTATGAATGTAGGATTATCCAGGGTGTTCTTGTTAACCGCCCTCATGCAATTTTTCCTGCTCCAGACAGATCATAATACTTAAAATATCACTTTAAAGTTTACGCATTAACATAACAAGTGTACGCATTAGCACCATTTTATTAGAACTGTCAAATTCTAAATCTGTGATTTGTCTCATTAAGAGGAAGACAGACAAAACATTTTATATACATCTTACTAGCTACAATAAAAAAATATATAGATAATCGATTTTTAATTATTAACACTTTAATTTGTCCTACTACATTTAGTTTAAATCTATTAGCGATGGAGTAAGTTTAAGTAATATAGTCGATTATGGTAATTAAATCGATTCTATTGTCTATTACCATATTGCATAATAATCATAATTTCTCAAATTTTGTTGCTGAATATTTGTGGCGGTGTAATATAAAGAAATTTAAGATGGATCCTTCTTAGAAATTATTAAAGTAATGCAATGCGTATACAAAATAAAATAAAACTAAATATAACTATTTCATTAGGTATTTTATTTCGGGGTATTTTTATGTACTACTCATCAGTCATGAGTAATTATCATAATACATTATATAAGTAAAAGGGGGAGGGGGGAAGTCCTTCCAAAGGGGGCCGGGGGCGTAGCCCACCATCAGCTTAAGAATATCATGGTGCCGAAACAGATATGGTTAGGTTAGGTTTGTTAGGTCTCTGGTTTAATCCAAGAAATAGGAGGCTTACGCGGGGTTCCGGCAATATATGTGACATAATCTTAATTAAATTATGTAAATAAGGTACTGCTACGTTCTATACCTTTTTACCCAAGGTTTTTGCTCTTCACTTTTACTACATTCTCGAAGTTAGTTTCGTGTATTTTGTCGATGTTAGTACTGAAGTTAAAAATTCAAAATTCGATAAAAAAAAACTACGCCGCGGGAGCAGCCAAAATTTATTGTGGGGTGCTTACCAGCATACCCCCTAAAACCCCCCATACCCCTTAACCCCCTACGCGTGCGGTTCGTTTTAAGAGTGTACCCAAATAAATATCGATCATTTATTCTATAATCGGTGCACGAACATTATAATTCAATTACATAATTACTTTGAAACATTAATTACATAAACATAATAATCGCGATAATTCACCGATTGTTGTGTTCATCACTATTAGGTTATATGTGGTATCATTATTTTACAAAATGACGTTAGCTCTTGTCAAATGTGGAATCGAATTATAATTCCGTGTATAGAAACGAAGTTGACAGACTTGAAAATATCCAATTGACAGAAGCTATTTATACTTACGTTGCACATTCCAGGCGATGGTCCAGTGCGTGTCGAGCAGCGAGCAGGACATGCTGGAGTCCCGCGAGCGCGCGTGGCCGCCGCCCGACACCGACACACACAGTAAGTGTACCGCTTATATACAGTAGTATGTAGTAGCCGGCCGTGTGCAAGCGCCCTAAGGAGCCCCTACAACAGTCTTTCTGAATGTTACCATCATGTCACCTTTTAGGTGTGGGCGAAGAAAATTAAAATAAATTTTTGGACACTAGATAATAATTGCATTATACGCATTATGTACGATATATAATATAAAATCATTCAATTTAGGTCAATCAGGTAATGATCCGGTATTAAGTACCAACATAATAGTAGAACACCCTATATAATTTTATCTCATAAGTCCTATAACTTTTGTGATCAGTATGAAGTGTTCACCAACTTACTTTATAAATGTGATAAGCAAATATCTGGGACAAAATTGAATGCTTTATAAGTATTCAATTGAGCGTTTATTTACACAGAGGGTGTGCCTTGTACAAATCGATAAACTTCCAATACACTTTTTGAACCTGCGTCGCACATTCTCTGCGTCGTGTGACATAAGTATTTATGCAAATGTTATAGTCAAAGGCCGATATGCAGTCTCTTCGCGAAATGACTGGTTTATTCTAGGTTTGACCAACGCCTTCGGGACCAACCCCAAAACTAATTCTAATTTCGGCCTTTGACTAATGTGTTTTTAGTCAAATCTAGAAGCTCCTAAATTTTCAGTCAAACGCCGAAAGTGAAATAATGTGTTTTGGGCTTTGCCTAGTCAATCCTAGAAGCGACTGGTAGACACGATAAAACGTCGATTGAACCTAACTATCATTTACTTTTAATTCTTTCGAGCTTTTACCACAATTTACTGTTTTGATTTGGAGTTACAATGGACGGATGGTTGGAGTCAGAATAAAATTTGTGGTACTATTACTATAATTACAGGTGATAAAAGCAGGGGGGAGGGGGGGCCGCGGGGGGCGGAGCCCCCGCCCATTTAAGAGAGTTACAGTTACGAAACAGGCATTTAGTTTGGTTAGGTTAGTTAGGTTGCTGGTTTAATTCAAGAAAAAAGGAGGGATCCCGCGTGAGCGGGATCCCGGCGAAATTTGTGACGGATGGTTCTAATTTCTCCATAAATAATTATACACTAAATTTATTTGACAAACGAAGACTTCCTCATACCTAATTGAGGTTTGACTGGTCAATCGGTCAAACCCCGATTTCATTAAATTGAGTTTTGACGTTTGCCCGATCAAATTCGCTTATCCTAGGTTTGACCAAAATACTTCAGTCAAAGGCCGAAAAATTTCATTTGTTTGGGCTTTGACTAATGCTTAAAGTCAGAGCTGAGGATTGACTAGTCAAACCTAGAAGTGCCTGGACTTCGAGGTTTGACTATAACACAAACACTACAAATTGATGAAGTGAGAAAAAATATATTTGTCTGTAACATAAATATCTGTCATGAACAGTTATTCCAAAAACGTCTGCAATTGACTATTATTAATTTTAGATTCCATTTATCATTAAATGGAGTTTTTAGATGAAGACGGATATTCCCAAACCTATGCTAGAATTCCCAGAAGCCCTCAATTCACATATTCAACTCACCTTGTATTAACATATTTGATAAATCAATGTTTCAGATTTGATATCGAACATGCAACTGATGCGATCAAATCGCATACATAACGTGGAATCCACTGAGATAGCGTACACTCAGAGCATGGCTTCCTCGGCTGTCAACAGCCAACATAACGTGTTGCCGATGACGCCGGCTTACTATGAACGATCGGGGTACAAACGAAAGAACGACTTCGGCGATGGCTCCACCTACCGGACGGACAAGATAATGAGAACTAACTACAACATGGTTCACGGACAACCGAAGGACAACGAATACGATGATAAACAACATAATCGACACTATCCCCCGTCCGGTACAAGCTCCGACGGCTCCATACAAAAAGTATTCGAAAGACACAGTAGTATGAGTTCCGGAGACGGTAAGTCACTCAAGCAAGTTATACTTACACGTAACGCTTTAAACCTTTTGCTGCTAATAAATACTTTTCGATGTGGGGATGCTATTCATCAGCTTGTGTGTTAATCTATTAATACTATCCAGTCTTGCAAGTCATTATGATGTTGCGTCTTAAAAATTTTTTACTGGCACACATGTCATCAATTTATGTCAATTGGTCGTACAAACGAATTCGGCTTTACGTCATTGTGAATAACTCTAGCTAAATTGATAATGATAATAGTATATTAAAGTGATTCCTTCCTTTTGAATTGTACATAATTAATGATTGTGAACACAGATGTATGAAATCTTTACTTTCTACTAATACTTCCAGAACCATTTCACGCTTCAGTCACAGCTAACAAAATTCAAAATTGACCAAATGTTGTGTCTTGTATTGGTTTTGGATTAGTTGACGCCGGCGGCCACAAAATTGTTTGTATTTATGTAACGTACTGCTGCTAAATAAAGTGAAACTGACGTGTATTGTGGTATATTTCAGCTTCCTCATAATGCGATATAATTGCTCATTGGTTTTCTTTTGGTTGGGTTAATACAAGATACAGCTGTTATTAAGGTGTACTGGAAACTAATCAGAACATCACCGCCTTTCTGTCGCTTTCCATTGCACCACTCGACGTAACCAAATTGGCTATCGAATTGGGATCCATTACTAACGCCTCACTGTAAGAGACCATCATATCATCCGACCATCGTTGTAAGTACGGCACATTCTCATTACTGTTATTTCATTCTTGGGTGTTGGAAAAACTACACTGAACTTACATTACGTCACACGGTGTTTATTATGTATTTATCACGTTCAGTCATTCATATACATAAACGAACATTGAATCTTGTATTTTTGCACCTGTCTGTATTTTTTCCTGAACGCCCATCACATATTTTCTGTGTTAATACAATGAAACTGTCTCGGTTTGTGTTTCTTGCAGATATAGTAAATTATTAAAATGTTGTATACAATATCTGGCTTCGCAAATTCTTGTTTGTTGCGGAAGCCTCGCTCTCCTATTATTACAAAATTGCGCTTGATGCTTTAAATGTAAATCTTGTACGTTACTATTAAATGTCTGCATATTAAAATATGTTAAGTTTCTCAGAATTCTATGTAGTTTTAACGATACTATCTTAGTTAAGTTAGATACGAATGTAAAAAATGTTTTAGCATTGATACTTGGCAACTAACAAATTGGATAAAAAAAATGTTTATTACAAAAATATAACTTTACACGCTCATCTTTTACGCCCGTCTGAATCACGTCACAAATTGAAATGGTCTTTTCTATATAAATACTTAGTAATTGCTTAGTACACAGCGTAAGGGGTATATCAGAGAGATTATAAAGGCATCGGCTTTCATTGCTATTAACTGGATGGAGTTTGAACGTTTTTTAAAGCGGGTGCACATCTGTCCGTTCCCCAACCGACAAGTAATGCAGGCTTCCAACTATACCCCCTTAAGATGACTAGGGTCTGTTGCAGACTATACAAGACCCGATATTAAGTTCGCTAATGTTCCCTTAGCAATATGCCCATTCCCGAAGAAACTACACAGATATACACGCTGTCATAATAGTCCCTTGTTCCAAATGGCCGCCACTAAGTACTTCTATTGGGCTAGTCGTCTCAGTGCGATGTCTACCAAAAGCTGACGATCTATACGACTACAAACATGTAAGACAGACTTAGTCTAAATCCAAAGCGATAAAACTACTAACAAATCGTTAGCAAGTAAGTTAACACGTACGGAAAGAAGTGCACCCGCCATCAGGATCGTCATACAAAACTGCGATGCTATTATTAACGTTCGTAAATTAATTTGCGGATTAATTTTAATGGAACCGAACGAGTAGCTAGGTAACGAGTACAATAGTGGTCGTATAATCGCGCGGGTCACTCGAGTTACGCTCTGTCCGCGTGAAACTGCGAAGGGCAATAGCGCCAAAAGCAACTATCGATCGGAACAAAACTCAAGTCACGCCTCCCGGCACGAAACCGATTCCAATCGGGCCAATTCGCAGTTTTGTGTTTCGATCGTAATCTGGTGATCGATCGATAGATTCGAAGAGAG
>LGAG01000024.1:878716-927807 GCA_001278395.1 Lerema accius
TTGACCACTTTGGCTGTATCGAACTATTTGACAGCCTTATATGTCGCGATCTATTTGCTGCCGACTGTACCTACTTACCTACTTGTGTTTCTTACAGAAGTAGGTAACTAATTTCCAAAAGTAGCAAGGCGTGTGAAGCAGAGAGTGATTACTTTAAGCAATTATCATACCCTCCAATTTTATATCCTAAAGGTAGAGACAAAGCTGTAAGAAAATTTTACGGTCGCCTTGGTCGTGCAGCCATGAAAATGTCGTAAACGTTGCAAATTCGCTTGTAGGTACAAGTTACATTTATGCCACTTGAGGACCTTTGCAGTACATGTAAAATGTTACATTGCCTGTTCGTTGTAATGTATCTGTTATTTATAAAAAAATCGATAAATATTAACAAATTTCTAACAAAAATTGTATCAGAATCAAAATGTCAAACACAATGTTCTACTTAATAGTTAATTAAATTGTTTAGAAATTTTTCATACACCATTGGTTCGTATTCCATAATAAAGTGATTTACAGCCTTACAAAGCTGAGCTTTGCAATGGAATAAGGGCTTCGATATTCCAACCTGTTCCACTATTAATTCAAGTGCATCGCCTGGAAACTTCATCGACTGCGTAGAAACGATTAGTAGTTCAGGTAAAGCTAGTCCAATCAATCCAACCAATGGAATGTTTTATAAAGGTACGGGGGGAAAATTGAAATTAACAGATATATTAAGTAGAAATGATAGCTACCCAAGTTAATTATAGTTATAACTATCTAAGTTGTAGTACGAGTGTTTCAAACGTATTTGATCCAGCTGGTATTAATATAAGAGGCCACTGACTGTAGCCACCACTATTTGTAGACCGTTGAAATTTAATCATACAGCGTAGGTACCTACCTACCTACCTGTTACATACAAAATGTTAGAGTTTATGTTTATAGAGTATCTACCTATATTATTTGTATTTACTATATAAATCTCAAAGTAGATATAATTTTATTTAAATCATAAAAACGTGAATTCCGTAGAACATTTAATAACGTCGAGGGATTTTGGGCATTCATTTAGATACTAACGCCAGGCTGAAGGCGAAGTTTAGCGGATCATGAAGGCTTATAACCGCTTTTTATTCCTATTACTTACATCCTCATGACATGCGACTGCGGTGATTAATTCCAGAGGTAGCAGAAAGTGATCCAAAACATATTTTCCTTATTTTTGTCGTTATTTAAATGAAATATTATTTTGAAGCTAAAAATAAAAACCTAAGTAGGTACCATACCTAGTCCTAGTACCATACATCTCCTTTATGGACCTAGTAATCCACATATTATAAAACTTAAGCAATCTTCAAATTGTGTTATACGTAATTATAAAGTACCTAAGCACCTGCCGAGGTTTATAAATATTATGAAAAAAAATAAAAATAATTGGAATACTAGATTATAGGCATTTTGAAACTATTGGTATTGACTTGAATATTATTACATTTTGAAATTCGATACCTACGCTTGATTTAAATCATAATTTTTTAGGTGTTAAGGCGATAGACAACCATTACTGTGTATTCAAAGCATAATAAATGGAAGTAATCCAACCAAACAACACTCATCTACGTCAAATAGACGAGTATCTAGGTACCTAGGTGGTGGTACATCAACACTCCATTCGTCTTAATTAAAAGTAGAAAAGATTAGAACGGTGTGTCAGCCGCATTGCGACTGCAAGCGAAAACCTTGTGAGCACAATCAGTAAATGTGAACGGGATTAGTGGCGGAATACGTCAACGGATCTGAAAAGAACTTTAAAATAGATACCTGGATCTTTCATTACATTCATACTATTTTATCGTGTAGAATGTACCTTCCTACTTAGTTTTTTTATAGGTAGGTATGTATATCTACTTAAGTGTAATATTGTAAATCAACCATATTTTGTTGGCAATAAATTTCAAGTAATCGAATATGAAGATATTTACACAAGTCTTTTTTAAATACAAACCCTCCTACAATCTACCTTTTACTACCCTCCGCCCTCTCCCTGGGGTATTGGTTGCGATTGGGCAATGTCTATTTGGTAAGCTTAGCGAACCGAAGGGGCTTTGCTCAAAACGCTTTTTTAACGCGCCAACGACACGCGTTTTTGATGTGCGCGTTCAACTCATAGCGTGTTAATAGATAGAGTTTACAGTTTCTTTTTAAATCGTAGGTATGTACTAACGTCAGATTTAGGATATGAAATAAAGTAAAGATTAGTGGAACGTACCTATCTTTTCAGGTAGCCTTTACCTAGTTGCTTTATACGGCTTTAAGTGTTAGTAATTTTTACAATGACGAATGAGCAGCAACTAAAACTGTAGAACGTAACTTTTCAGGGTTTCCGGCGAGCGTCGAGCAGCCGAGCGCCGCCGGATGAAAGGCGACCAAATAAAATAAGTGTGACCGTCGAATCGGATTGCATCAGCGGACGCCGCCTGTTTTCGTTAACATTGGAATTTATCGGATTACGTTTCCAAATCCCGTGCAAATCCTCCCGTACAATCTATGTGAAATTCATGTGGTTTACCTCATTGAATTTAAATTATTATGTGCTTTTGATAATTTAATCCAACAGGGATTATTATCTAACTGAGTAGCTACTAAACAAAAAATATAACAACTAGGTATTCTATAGGTAAATAGCTAACAATGTATGTATGTATAGGCGAAATAGAATCCATTATTGACATAGGTGAGACTCTCAGTACTCCACCCTCCTACTTAGTAGCTCCTAAGACTTCTATTCGGCATTTGTGTAGGCTTGACAACCATGACACTGATATTCAGCGGAGCAAGTGAAAAGAGGGTAGTCTGGCAGCCGTGCTATCGCTAGATACTTCTACACTCTATCGAGACTCTACTTCTAACGAAAGTACATACCTTATATAACAGGTTGTAAGTGTTATATAACAAACCATCACTTCCACATGTTCAAACATGTTGCAAATCCAAATTTGCACGCAACGATGCGCTTGCATTGGCCAATGTTCGATCACGTTGTGCTGAGTTGGCCGCAACCGGATGCTTAATTTGCAAACACAAGAGCTCCGTACGCCCGCCGGCTCTCGTTAGATGAAATTAATGTCTTGGCATTATACCCGAGACACCTTAATACCTTGCCACAGTATGTTATCGGTAATGTTTTAATATCTAAATTCTCAGCCCCTTAATAGACGACCATGCATATTAAAGTAATTTAATAACGAACTATTAAGCGGGCTATTGTCGCTTTTGAAAATAAAATTACATGGCCTACAAATTGAAAAGAAGGTTTTATTACAATGTGCTTACTTACCCTTATGATTTTTAATTTATGTATATTTGTAAGGTTTCGTAGTAAACTGTAAATTAGTTTCGCTACATCAATTCGTCTGTTCGATCGTCCATCGTTTCTCCTGAACCTAGGTCAGAGACACTCGCCATTAGAAAGATGTTATTTTGCAATTTTGCTTGCATATATACATACACTAGACGTCGCCCGCGGCTTCGCCCGCAGAAGAGTAATTTAAAAAAATATGGGATTTATCCCAAGGGAACATATAATCGGGATAAAATGTATTCTATGTCCTATTCCTGAATGCAACCTATCTGTGTACCTAGTTTCAGCTTAATCCGTTCAACGGTTAGAGCGTGAAGGAGGGACAAACATCCAAACATCTTTACAAACTTTCACATTTATAATATTAGTAGGATTTAAGAGTTCAACAAAACAATACAATAAAATCGCAAAATAGTTTTTTGAAGTAGGTAAACTTACGGGAGGTTGAGCAAAATCCATAGGTAAAATCAAGGTATCGTATTTTAATAGGTAAGTCGATTCAAAAATATTATGGGCAGATCTAATTTTGTATAAGTTAATCGAAGTTGTTGTAAATCCATTTTTAAAGCTTCCTACTGTTACGTTATTTAAATAATGTACACTGTAATACGCCCATATTCATGATGATCATGATCGATAATGTTTGATTGTTTCACAACACCGTCTTAATCTCATGAGCTTTATTGAAACTCAATACATCATCATAAATCATGCTAAGCACCGTCTAGAAATTTGCTTGCGTCGTTTCATGCATGCCCTCAATTCGGGCGGCGGAGACTTGCGGACGGAAGTCCTTTGCATGCACAGCTATTAGTACATAGTACATATATTATCTATACGAGTACATTCACAATATACACGTAACGAAGCCGGTTTGTTTGAGTGTTGGTTACACTGTGGCTCTGTAGTACGCACTTTGAGCACTGTTGACCGATGGTCCACAGTTATTGTGCTGGCTATCGATATGCAGATCCATCCCTAATTGGATTTCCACTTGTGAAAGGTTTCGATTGAAAGTATTTGGCATCTGCAGCTTTGAAAAGGTTTTACTTATTTATATACCTGGCTACATAAAAATCTCGTAGATGGTTTAATTATGGGGGCATTTTTCTTGTGAACATGCTATGAATAAAATACAAAGATGAATATAGTAAAACTGTACTTAGCCCCTCATTTAGCGAACTAAAAATGAACAAATTCTTTTTATGCCGATTATAAAAGAATGAGGACAGAGCAACGAGCAAATTAATTTTCCTAATTCATAAGGTCCGTAATTGGAACAGCCTACAACTATCAAAATATTAGTCTAAAGATTTACGTTAGGTACCTACTGTAGATTTTATACACTAAGTATTTACAAAACAGTCCTATGTACTTACATAACGGAATAGGTCGTAATAGTACTTTAAATGCACTCGGGCGAATAAGTTCTTAAACTAGAGCTCTCGTAGCTTTAAATCGGTTAGCAATAACTTTATTGAGGTGCATGCATGAAGCCGTAAATGTGCTATATTTTAAATGTAATGGGGCGGCCGTTTGCTGCGAATCGTAATAAATTACCTTACATTTATCTCTCCGCTGGTCAATTAATTGGCTCCGTGGGTCACGATCGTTTTATACAACAAATAAGATACCCACCTCCCAATTAATAACTGAAATAAATGCTTAAATTTCAAATTAATTATTTATAAGTACTGAATTTTCCTTTATCGAGTACTCTGTTCATGGACAGATGGATAACTCGATTGCATAAATGTTATAGATCGTTGGGCTGTATACAAATCGACGATAATCTTATAGGTACTTGTCATATCTACAAAGAGGTGGTGGTAATGGTCTCTTTGACCGGCCAGGCGTCAATTTTCATTGTACGACTATCTATAAACGCAGACCATTTATTTATCATGTCATTGTGTCCTTGCCCGTTTGACGACCAACAAGGAACAAAATCTGATGTTGTTATTGTTCTAGACGACGATACGCTGACGTGCTCTTATCGTAAGTTCTGCCCGTTTATATATATAAATCTTGCTTAGGGATGTTGAAAAATCATTCCGCGCGTCATAAATTGTAGCAGCAGGGGTGGGCAACAGTGAAAAATTGTACTCGCCATGTAATCGTTATGTCGAAGCAGAGGGTGCTAATGTTGCAAGTTAAATTTATCTCGTGCAACATTTATTATATCCGAAACTCCACCGGCTCCTGTCAGTGACTCAGCGTCACTGGTATACCAATAAAATAAAAAGTTATCGGAAAATTCACTGCGGGGAAATTCTTAGGGGAACTTTTATATAAAATTTGGGAAATGAGGCGAAGAATATATGCCTGCAAAACTATGGTATTACTACAGTTTTGGAAACATTGTTATTGATCTACATGGCACCGCAAATTGGACGCGTTATTTGGAAAATTTGATGGAGGACGTTTTTGACTACTGAGACGTGGCTTTCAAATTAGCATTAAATCCATCCATTATCTTATTACCTACATCAAAAATTCACAACGAATGACAGAAATAGTCCGGAGCAATGCCTCTGGGGTTAGCGGTGCCACTGTAGCCTACCCCTAGTGATGTACCCTCGAGCGAATTATGTGCCTACAACCGCTGAATACTAAGTAGATGGATAAAAATTCAACCCTCAGGTAGCCGCTACAAAGCCGACAGATAACTTCGTCTTCCGACCGCGTGACAGGCAAGAAATCCTGAGGGAAATAAATCAATCCCGCTATGAAATAGGAGCATCAAGCATGGAGGTAAATAAAATAAAAACAAGCATTTTGTATCGAGCCGCCCGCAAGAATTTGTAAGAAAGTTCTAGTTCCGGATAAAACTTATTACTTTCCGTTTGACTTGTTTTTACACGGATTATAAGAATCCATTATGTATTTTTTTATGTAGAATCTATTCTTTTATTCTTCCTCTCTTACGTAAATCCAAGGTATTTATTATCGTTACTTAAATCTAAGAGAGAAAATGTTACGTGAAGCTTTTAGTTTCACGCAAACACCCGAAATCTTAATTTCGTAGAATTAATTTTAGAATATTTGTTAAGTTTAAAAGTAATTAAAGTGGACCGCAATAATACTTAAAGAAAAAGCAATTAATGAATAAGACGAAGATAAATGGTACTTGGGCTAGACGTCCATTAAAAATAGTCTGCTTAGCTTTACATTAGATTTTAAAACGTTGAGATTTTATAAAAGTTCTACATCGAATTAATATCGCTACCCAACTGTTTTATGATTTGTTATTTATAGGTACGAGTAGAAGTCTAGAAGTCTTGTATGTTTACTGTTACACACAAGCGTTGTATATTGTCGACATGGCCTACTTTTCCACACGAAGAAACGAGGCTTGAAAGCATGAGCTGAGTGTTAGTGGTTGTCCTTTGTCATAGATGAAAATATTCACAGAAAAATTCATATTGTTGCAAAAAAAATGTGGTGAGTCATTAATTTAAACGGCGTTAATATGGAGGTTCAAAAGTTTAATAATACCACATAATGTTACCACAGCTTTGCTCGTGGAAATTATATTTTTTCAATACATAATAAGAAACTGATAAACTTTTACTATGACGTCATTTATTTATAGTTTGAACAATGTTTTCTATCAGGGCATCTCAATACATACCTACCTCTAATTGTTTGACTTATACTCTCTGATTATTTACGTAACTGATACTCTCATCAGTCTTTTACTATTTCCAAAAATGTAATTGAGATATTTTACAGTGATAAAATTATTTGGTGCTCTTTTTTGACGTAAAAGAAAAATAAAAGCAGTGATAATTAATTTTGAAGGGAAAATATTACGGAAAGTTGGCCTAAAACATCTCATGTGTTAATTACGTAAGAATAACTACCAAACGCTACATGGCGCATCGCCTGAGACGCACTGTTATTAATATCAAGAGTCGTTGTCGTTTGTACAAATTTTTTGCTTCCATATCTACCTCACTATATATCCATGTTTTCCCACTGACACAATTTCTTTGTATGAGTCCACTTTTGTGAAGTGACAAGACTAGAAACGTGAGACGGAATTTTTAACAAAACTATTGAAAAGGGGGTTAGTTACGGAGCCAGTTGCGAAAGAAAGTGGAAGTAAAAACACAAAAATCTACACAAAGGACTTTATTTTATAGCAGCTTTTAAATTCAGAACTTTTCTTGAACCTCAAAGCATCCATTCGTTTCGCATATTTATTTATTGTTAAGTAAGCAAATTGCGCATGAAAACTGGTCGCCGAGACATTTTATTTGCGGTAAGCTGAAGTGCTCTATTAAATAGCATTAGCGATAAAATTTGTTCCTAAAAGTTGAATTGAGGTAGGAATTCTTTAAGAGTTGAGTAATAAGGCTCTGAGTATTCTCGATGCACTTGCGCCAAACTAATTGGCCAGCGTAACTTCAACTGAATAAAAATCCATTTGGTGCTTCGTTTCACTTGGAAAACTCTAGAGCTGTCCATTTTTCACTGTTTGTTTTGTGATTGAACGAGCACTGGCGTCATTCAATGCATAAATCTAAAAGACTGTTTAAATACTTTAAAAGAAATGTTTTACGTTGAAAAATTCTACTTAGTATTTTGTGGCAATTTATTTTAAATTTCTCTTCGTTGTCTGAAATGTTTGTATGAATGGGTAGGTATATAAATACTACATGTTTGTAAAAACAGACGAGTCTGCCAGTTTAGAGAGATTTATAAAAATCCATGTTATTTCCATCGAAATCTCAGTTTATTGGTAAAGTTAATAATTGACCTAGGTAAGTACCTATTAGAAATTGAGCTTCCTTTTTAGTTCGTGGCAAATCCCTTTGCTATTTTTTGTGATTAGCCGCAAGACTTGTATACCATCGAATGGTTAATTGTTATTTTTACTACACTGAATTTGGTACACGCCGAAAGGAATCATTACGATCATTGGTTTAAATCTTCTGTATAACTAAACAATAGCATAAATATACCTATTACTGAAACAAATCAAATAGCACTTGGTTTTGAAAATATGCAATTAGATATTCACGGACTGACTGCTGCTGTGCTCTATGAAGTGGCTCATTCATAAATAGAATTGTCGAGTGGTAAGGGCTCTATAATAAAATCTGATGGCAGGCGGTAGGTATATTTACAATATTATTGTATCCACTATACGTATAGTAGGCGGCATATCCACAATCATTTACCTGAGCAACTTTTTAGGCTCTAATCTATTGCTCAAACAGGATAAGATTAAGTGTGGGATCAATAACAAAATAAAAATGATGTATGGTTATACAACTATTATATTATTTTACTCGTTACAGCTGCTTGGTCGTTTAGTATTTAGAAGTAAAGGTTTTCGATGTTTATGATTTTCTATGTCCCTTAGGAAAAATATTTGAGCATAAAAGGCTGCTCATGTTTTAAAAATCACCCTATATTACACGGTTGGTTATGTAAGAAGGGTGGCTAGCCAACCAGTTATGAAACCCTGCCACCAAATGAAGCTTATTTATAAGAATTCGCAATAGACATCAGACATTTAGTCCGTAAACTTGTCTCGTGTCAGGATTACGCATGTGGTAGTTGACTTGATCGATAGCTGGTCATCAACGCGTAGCTCTGCTCCCCCAGTCTTCCTACATACCTACGTGACTGTGAGGAATCTTGAAGGCGACTATTTGTAAGCGTACCTACCCCTTGTGGTGCACACGGTATCGTTACTATAAGTAATAGGTACTTAGTTTATTACATACTCATAAGTGAAAAGTCATAAGTATTCAAATACAGAAATCAATTTAAAAACTTTAAAAAGGTGATACCCACATTTACTATGAATTTTTTACAAGGTTAATATACAACTAAATATTTTGAAATTTTTCGCAAATACCAATTGACGTAGTTTATTTGTAAATAGCTCTATTGGTAATTTTTTTATATTTCGTAACACTATCTAAATACCTACACCAAAATTTCAAGTGCGGTTTAAAATTCGATAGATAAACTTAGAACCTACCCTTTTGCTTTAAAATGAGGGTTCTCGAAAAATTAATTTATATTTGATAGAAAGTAAGGATATTTTGAGGATTTTTCACATGTCACGTACGCAACATTCCGTCTGTTTCTGCGGCGACCCGCCCGCGCATCGTGCCTTGCGTGCCCGCAGTACTCCTACTAGGTATACTAGAGATAAAATTAATGCCGTAATTTGATACAAGCGACAGAGACAGAACATTAAGCACAGATGTGGCAGAGCGTACGAACTGAGGGATGGTAACACGCAACAATATTTTTGTACGCAAATGAATCATGTAAAGTTATAAACGAGGTCATGCTCACAGACGCCGAACAGGCAAACAAATACGTATTACGTACGTAGGTATATATTTTATCTACTTATATAAGCTTTTGGACAACGCGAATCTTTTACTTTAATAGAAGTAGGTACCTAAATAAAAACACTATAGAGCTTATTGCTTATTGGTTATGCATGATTTTATTTATAATTCAACATCATGCCTGAATATTTGCATGTCCATTTATTATTATCTTCTTGTAGATAAATATTTACAAAGTAGGTATACCGACTGCCTATTTTGTGAGCCAATGACAAAACATTGTAGAACATACCCATGTATCACCTTCGCGTATTTTAGTCCTCTCACGTGCGAGGTAGTCCAGGATACCTAATATTTTGTGAGCCTGAACTCGCGAAATGGCGTTGTAGTCTGTGTATACTAACTAGGTTTGAAATAAAAATAGTCAAGTCAGAGTCGGACAATCGCGGGTAGGGTTTCACACCGTGTAATGTAGATATTCAATAATATTTCCCATTTGCTGTTGGAATGGATTTTGTAGTAACAATTTCAGTACGTTAAAAATTAGTTTGGACTTATTTAAAATTATTTTAAACATAATGAATAAGCAAGAAAAAATCAAGGGGTTCAAAAGTTGAAGTATTAAAAGATTGTTTCTGCTGAATTAAAGATGCAAAGCAACTTTAAAGTATAATATTTATTTATTATTTATATCGTATCACCAATACTTGCTTATTACTCTCAACCAATTTAGCACGACTCGTATTGAGGAACTTATCGATTTCAAATCATGTATTTGTTAATTTTGGGGCCATCAGGCCCACCATTATAATACCTATAGATAAGTGTAAACACAATAAAATCATCAAATCAAGTATCACTTCCAAAATAAGCCATGCAAAAACATGAAAGTATACTCTTGGTCACAGCACATACCATGAATGTTAAACGATGAGGGGAAAACTTGCTAATTCATGAATATGCAACAGCGTAGTACACACAAGTGGGTGTCATGTATGTAAATAAAATACATGTAAATGCAATACGTTGCAGGGTTCTGACTGCTGACTGTGCTGACGTCCAATTAATTAGCGCTGTCCATCAATGACCGCGGTACGAATAAATACAAGTCATACGAATAGTGCAATCGGTGAAACTTTCTATTAGCTTGATTGGCAAACTGTGTATCCATTCCTCTGTGCTTGCTGTCTGCCTCTCACTTTGACATCTGTCTATTTTTGAATAAATGAGGCAGCAATGCGCGCTCTCTTGGCTTTGTTTTATTTTCAGTAACATAGAAGGCATATAACATACTCGTATTTTCAGTTACATAGACGATGAAGCGTATCACACTTTATGTGTTTGACGAACACGTTGAATCTCCTAGGGGTATATTTGACTTGTTTGACAAACACGTTCGTATGGAATAATTTGATTGATGTTAATTTGTCAAGCAGGTTTACATAACGACTGAATTTTGACACCAATTCTGATTTCTGATACTTGAGGTTTTAAGTATACACACATTCTCTATACACACATTGCTCTGTGGGTTCAAGTATTGGAAGTACTACTTTCAGTATAATACATACTTCTAAGTGTACACTTTTCTAACATTATTGTAGCCATAATAGTGCTTTGGTCGGTTTTTGTGAGTATAATACCTACAACTGCCTCCAACATTACACTCATGGGAGTTGAAATCTAGAGCTGAGAGCTCTATATATGGGTTTCGCTCCAGCTTTTAGGTCACTATTCAACTAAAAAAAATGTACAGAACTATTTTTACGACTTTTAATCGTAAGCCAGCAAAAGCGCTTCAGTTTTTGGGGTTTGCTATTTATGAATTGAAAGTGGTTTTGAAAATTTAAGTTTCAGCACAAAAACGGACGAGCATTTAAAAAATTTAAAACAGAAATATTTTGAATAGTTACTTTGCTTTGGTATAATTGGTAGTTATACGTTGTTACGTACCTCATCTTTTATTCGATGCAACATCATGCATGCATGATGAGTGCATCATTAGTGACATCATTCTACAGTCATCTATTTTATATATACACCTAAGGTACTGCGTATAGGTAAGTGTAATACAATTTTACACTACTGTCTGGTTTTGTACACGGGTATGTAACGAGAGAAAGTAAATTCTGTAGGTAGTAAATCGTATTGGGTTACGTTTGATAAGCTCCCCGACGAGCGGAGATGATACGTCACGCTTGTTAGCGTGGGATTTACTGAAACCATCGACATTTCCAGTTTTTTCCGGAAAAAATACCTACTCCAAAACACGGCTTTATCTAGTCTAGTATTCGATTTCGAATATACGAGTTCAAATGAGTAACAGATGTTGAATATGAGAACAGATGTCTACCACGAGGAAAGAAGTTTTAATAATATTGTTAGGTTCTTAGTTGCCAGAAAATATTTAGGTATTAGCTTTCTCCTTCAAGTTCGTACTGGCGGTTTATTCTTTTAAAACGTCTCTGGAGAGTCGTTTAGGGGAATTTTACGGCTTGTGCACCAGTTTCAGATTGATATACCTAGCTACGCACAAAATTAGGCGAAAATGTTTTACGTAATATAGGGTTTCGTAATAAAGAATTACAAAGTTCTACAGTTATTTTAAGCGCTTGGGTTTACTTTACTTTTTATGTTCTCTATCTTGCAGTAACATCATTTACTTGCATAAGTTTATTCGAAGCAGATAGGTACGACATTTATAGAGGAGTATGGGGTTGGCAATTTAAGGAAAGTGCCTCCCTCAATTTTATTAGAGGTCTTTGTGAACTTGAAGAGAATTGTATCGATATTGTCGACAAAAAAGAACTATTCCCAACATTCCAATTTTCCACTCCAACGGATCGAAGGCCTTGTCATAAGAGTCCGTGGCGTAAATAAATACATCGACATTCGATGTCTTAAGGTCGTAAAGTAGGCTCTATTATACCTACATTTATGTATAGGAGTGTAGCAATCCTAGCGTATGACTTTATTATTAGATAGACACTGTATATTGTACTTAATATTTTCATTCTTAACAGCATTTTGAAATGAACAAAGTTACTATCTGCATAAATGCACGAAAATTATTTAGCAACAATCTCTGTTTTAAGATGACATTTAAACAGAAAGGACACTGAAGTTTGTAGTAAACTTTAAGTAGAAACTTTGTTATACGAATGTTAACTTGGAAACTCGTTCGAGTCGCATCTGGCTTCCAATTCAGAATGAGACCACGTTTTAAACAAATATACGAACCAAACGATTTTACCTAGAGTTGCAATAAACATAATATGAAAATGTAAAAATTATAAGGTAAACTATAATAAAAGAGCTGTGAAGCAAATTAACTTTGTAATGAGACGCAATGCTAGTTAAGATTTTATCAAAGGTAAAATTGCTTGTAAATACCACAGTCAATATTATGCCGTTGAGAGTATCCTTTCTGCTTTCCGAGGCACTACAAATTACTTTATGCACCATATTTTACCTTATTAGGTAGCGTTAATTTGTAAATTGCTGTGCTCGTGCCTTTAATAGAATAACGTAGCCTGCTTTTTCTTTCTTATTACCTGACTCAAGTTTATACTGCATTTGTAATTATGTTGTTAGAAAAAATATTTGTCCGTATTTCCACTGTACTAGTAGGCTATTTATTTTTGGATGCGAAAGTTGGTAAGTATGCTAGGATATTTGTAACTCAATTAACCAAAAACGTACACATATAGGTACTTTGATTAATGAGTAGAAAATATTTCTTTAAGGAAAATTTATTTATCCTTCGGGATACAAGGTATAACTTAATTGCGATTTTTTGATTTTGAATTTTTCTGCAGACTCAATTATAGAAATCTGGTAGTCAAAATTGCTCGCAGATGCTATAACTGCTATTAGGTATGTATTCATTATTCTTAACAAATAATTACTGTTTGGAAATAACTGGAATATTGCCATGATATACATACTCGTACATAATGTAGGAATCCCTCTCAGACGAGTTGTCTCGCTAATAATATTAGTGTAACGTATAACAATAATAAGTTATCTATCTTCTTTGACTGATAGGAAACCTGTATAGAAGCATGTTCCTTTGAGATATTACGCACCTATGTCATGAGAAATTCTGCAGAATTTTTCATTATCACTACATAACTCAAGTTTACGGCTTAATGGCTCGTTCTAAGTGGGAGTCGAAGAATAGCTTACTGCTGCGGTACGATTACTGCGCTCTTACGATTCACGTAGACGTTTAGCACACTGACAATGGAGCTGCAACGCTACAAAGGTCATGCATCGCTGGCTGAATCTTTTGAGCTCTCTCCAGGCACAGTGAATATGAGGTTTCGCTACGCTGACGTTGCTAAGCTTGTATGAAGTGCTCACTCGAGCGCTTAATTTTAGCTGTTTAGTATTCACGATGAAGAAAATTCTATTTGTTTTCGCTGTGAATTGCGAAGCTTTTTTTTATCTGGCTTGTAAACTCTATTACGAAGAAGAGTTAAGAGAGAATCAGTAGGTGGGATTTTTTTTTAATATGCCAATTGCATGTAGATTTTATTATAATGTTTTGTCAGCGTGATACAGTTGGACGAACGGACGGACATAGGTTCCGAATTTACTACGGAACTCTATAAAGAAACAATGTAGATTTTCTAATTTAGTCTAAGAACTACTTTGGGCATTTTAAAAATACAATACTATGCATACTGCATAGTGATGTAAATAATTTAACTTATGCGTTTACGTAACCAGTTTTTACCGGGTTAGCGCCACTCGGTAATCCACCTTTGCGAGGATTATCGTAAAAAAGTCTGCTGCGAAAAATATTCAACCATCGACGGCGCGGCGGCGCGGCGGTTAATTACTCTTGAATATTTATTGGTCGTTTGAATAAATCGCTCGTGCCGGATAAGCCTTTAACTTGTATTATGTTCATTTTGCTGCTCGGTTTTCGATTTTGGGCTTTTAGCTTTGCAATACCTGGTCACCGACTGCTTTTTTCTAACCAAACTATGGAAATTGAGTTCACTTTGTCGTTTGGCTATTAATAGGTTTGTTTGTTGTGATGTCATTAATGTATTTTTAATGATGTGTTGTATTTATGCGAGGTGAAAATTTATCGTCAGAATGAATAGGCACATGCAAAATTGGTTGGTGTCTTTAGCGGCTGACTTGAAAAATGCATTAGTTAAATTTAAAAAGATAAAGCAATAATCTAGCGCTCTTTAATGCAAATAAAGACTTGTTAAATACTTTTAATATATCTTCTCTCTTCCTGATTTCCTCTTTTATGTGGTACACCCTACCTTCTCTCTTCCTTATATCTTTAACTTCGAAACCCTAGGTTGCCTGGAAGAGATCGCTGCTGAGCGATAAGGCCGCCTTTTGTATCTCTTTTTTATTGTCTATTCATAAATGTATAATTTTCTTTGGTGTACAATAAAGGATATATTATTATTATTAAATAGCTCCACGTGTTTTGGAATTGAATCTAGTAATTTTTACTACCTAATAAATTTTATCACGTGGACATAATGAATAGCCACATCGAGTTATGTGTACCTACACGTTTGTGAATTAGTCCTTATTTTAATCAGAAAACTGAGAGAGCCTTAATTCGTAGTATTTATTTCAAATAAAGTATTTATTCATTGGTTATTGAAGAAAAAAACTGGGTACCTATTGACACTCGTTTTGTGATTTGTGGAATAAAAAATTGCTTCTACATATCTAAGACTATGTCTGTTACAGTTCATTGATCAAAACTGATTACTGATCTAACAATTTTATTCATCTTTGAGTATCACAAACCGTAGTCGAAGAATCTGATCAGATTCCATTCGATCTAAGGATCTGTATCTCTTGTACTGAAATATTTTAAATTAAGAAATAGAATAGAATACCTACTCTTTATTGTAAAGCAACTAAATAATCAAGGCTAATGTACAATAGGCGTTCTTATCGCTTTAATGCTCTCTCCCAGACAACATTTAGGTTCAGGACACAATAAAGAGATAGAAAGAGGTACGGTGCAGGAAAATTAACAAAATAAAATACACTTTGAAATAAAAAACATAACTTACCTACTTAATATAATATGTATATAATATACCTACTTTTCATATAGGTAACACTTTTCTATACATTCCGAATACTATGTATAAAATCCTATCTTCGTTTTGTGTTACTTAGTAACTAAGGCAATGTAACATAGCCATTTGAAATTGGGTCGAGTGTGAGACTGCTTCCTGTTTTGATAGGAACATAAAATTCAAAGAGTGTGACCGATAGCAGTAGCTCTATTATTCGAATAACTTTGCTGATCCCAAGGAAAGTTCGACTGTTACAGCCTACGAGTCTGATCCCTTTCGCTTTACTTTTATGAACGCGCATAGCTAGTTGACGCGGCCTATGTAAATGTTATTGCAGTCTTTGAGAAAACATTGCCCCAGGAAACATTCGGTCTTCCCGTAAAGTATCCCATTCATCGAATGAAATGTCTCTGGATAAATAACGGCTGATCATAAAATGTATTAGTGAACGCAAAGTTTAGACTAACTTTCAAATTTTTATACCAAAACTGAAGAGTCATGTACGCGTTTATGTTAGTATCTTTGCATTTTGTAATTAAACAATCCATTAATTCTAAAATGTATAAGTATACCTATAGATACTTATAAATACCTATACTGTTCGTACCTATAAATACTGTGAATTTTATTAACATCCTAAGTGTCGTCATTAATCAATACTGTCTATTAACTACTATTAAGGATCGAGTCTGAATATTAGGAAAAAACAATACCTACGTAGACGTAGGTACGGACGGTATTTCACGACATTGTCAGTCGAAAAGTAGAGTAAAAAGTGACAAAGATGCATTTGGGAAGCGACTTAATTTATATCGGTGCGTATATCACAATGTAGGAGGATTGGTCTGGCTGCGCGGCGGAGATAGCTCCCAAGCCGAGCCGCGCGCCAATACTAATTAATCAAGTTCGACGAGACTGGCGCGCTGCCCGTACTCCCGTACAACTCAACTTTTAATTGATTTGACATTATTCCGTTTGTGACCACCGACTGATCGCGACGCCTCTTCAATTATAAGTATAACTCATCTTCCGAGGAAATGATCAAATGAAAATTAATTTACGAAAGTTAAATTAAGTAATTAAGATAGAATTTTGGGTGCTATAGTCTATAGACGGTCTTCAATTCATCCAATAATAAATGTGTTTTGAATTTTATATTACTTTTCATGTTTTATTATTACGAGTTAGTTAATTATCTTGTTTCATTCTGTCTGTGCCTTGATGCACCTACGAGTATATGTGACACACTAAACGTAGAATAAAAAATAATTCTTTAATATTATTTTCTGGGGAAAACATTTTTTGTAACATTTATTCCACAATGAGTTGTCAATATAAAAATGATGTGTGCATTGTGTAGGTACCTATCAATATATCGTGTAAGTTGAGATATCGCTTAAACTTGCTAATAAAAAGTTTTCGAAGTCTTCGATAGCGCTGATATTAAACCGAACCACTCTACTAAAACCGTTGATAAAGTAAAATCTTATCCGAACTTTTAACGGAAAATCTTGTTACAGTAAATGGCAGTAATAAATATTTTTTCCAATATTTTTTTCCTTTTCCTGGATTAATAGTTACGCAATTTTCCCTTATTAATGAGTAACTAATATAGGGTGGGATAGAATATCTTCATTTTTTTCATAGATACTGCGGCTACCAAAGCACCGGTTACAGAAACTTGATTATAACCCACTTTCTACCGCTCGCATCCCTTTTAGTACTGCTACCCTCATAAAGAATCGCGGGGCTACTGTTAATTATACCAACCTTACCGTATTTATAAGTCCATTAAATACCACATAAACTTGGCTTTATTTTAAATCTAGGAGTTTTAGTTTAACTTCACAAACTCTATGGTATAACTTTTCAATTGTAACTGCTGTGTGTGAAAGGTAAGCACGTAGTGAACGTGACTGCGGAAACGACAATCTGCCGAGTTGCTATAATACTATATAATTTAGTGAATCTCCCTTTTACGATGAGATTGTTTACGTTTACACCAATAGTCGGTAAACGAACATACTACGGTAAAGATAAGTCATCATCGCCGATGGATATTTATTACGCTGAAGACATTAGCTATTTTGATCTAGTTTATTTGGTCTGACCAATATACAAGCTTAGTGGCCTCTTAGAGAAGGGATCATTTTCTCGTCAGTTGTTTAGCTGGATGCAACAAAAATAAGATTTGACTCGATGATGAACGTAACCTGAGCCCATCTATTTACCTTAAAAACCACTTACAAATTAACTATTAGATAAGAATATGATACATCTAATAATCTTAGATAAGTATCTCTTGAATACTAAAAACAAAATCAGTATTTAAACACGTATGACTAGGAGATGATCTCATTCCAAAAAATAAAATAGACTCAATGTTCAGAAAAAAAAGTGAGGTCAATTTTTTTTCTTTTTTTTTACGATTTGACGTACGTCACCGAGCATGGTCTGCCGAGCAATGTTAGTGGAGTGCCTGGGGGTTTTCAATTGTTATTTAACGTTAACGTTTTCCCTAACACGCTTTTTTATTCCGAAGACTGCGTCTAAGTATTTTTTTTTGGTCTGTGGAGATGATATGTCGGTTCCAAACTTTAACTAATGAAGTTATACGAGACACAATAGAAGATATCAGAATCCTGTAGGTAGATACGAGTAAATAGGTAGATAATAAAAATTTATTAAGTTACAGGTGAAAATTTAGTTGACTCCGAGACCAACGTAATAGAAATAAAACGTTATACGAATAACTCAATTTATATTGGTGCGTATAACAGAATGTATGCGAATTGGCTGAGCCTGCCCGATGTAGATAACTTGGCGGCGGCTTGCGAGCTTTCAATAGTAATAAATCATCTTCGGGCTAGGCTGAAACGACGGAATCAAATGTAGGTAATTGATTTGACATAACTGCGCTTACGTACAGAAGTTTGTATACGAATTTCGTTTTTCTTTAAGAAACTACGTAGCGTGGCTCTTGAAGAATAGGCTGGATCTTAAACACAGATGATTACTATGTATGTACGATTAGAACTCAAAAATAAGTTTTAAAAATCATATAATATCATGATACGAAAACCTTAAACCAAATATCTTTATTAAAGGCCACATACTAAAGCTGGAGGGCACTTAACACCGAGAGGTTTCGTGTTCGATGGCTCGCTAACGGTGTACTAAAAACGTATAAATAACGTGTGACCTTTTAACAAAATAAAATGTTATAAAAATACCCACCTACGTAGTTATGATATAATAAATCCAATTACGTAAATAGTAACTATACCTTCTGTGAATAGGGATTGTTTAAACGTAGGCTATTCAGCACACTAATAATACATTAGAAACGTGAGCCTGACTTTTGTGATGTCGGCATCAAACACACGCTATGGGCTCATTATACAATAGGGTTAATGTTATAATAGTATAAACTGCGGGTGGGTTTTGCCCATTTACGACGCTCATATTAAGATAAGTTTAATGACGCATAAATTATCCTCATTAGGATTAAATAGATAGTTTGTCTTTTGCAACCTCTGGAGGAATAATTTTGGCCAATTAGAAACAAACTTTGAGGGAACTCTGTGAATATTATTTAGGAATTAAGCAGACTACTATTGTTATTGCAAGAAGTGTATAGATATTATGAAAATTATTTGATAAATATTACATAAAGTAATATTTTTGAACAGAAAAAAAGCTTAATTATTAGAGTAAGGAATGTTAACTTAATCGTCAATTTAAAACTTTCTTTTTGATAACGAAATATGCTGAAAAGTTCAAAAATCCGTCCGTTTGAATTTTTGTCCTCATAAAGCAAAATTTTTCTTCCCCAAAACTTTCATTTAACTTATTAAGGACTATGCATGCCTATTTGGATGCCACAGAGGAGCTTTTAAACAAACTTGAGCATTTGCAAAACTTCGTATATCCGGTTCATTTATGGAGTTAAAAAAAATTCGCCTCTATCTCAGCCTTAAAAAATGGTTGAAAATGCTCGTTCATAAAAAATTTTATAAGTATAGAAAAACCCGGTTAAAGGTATCAATATAAGTATTATATATCTATCGTGTATAAATAAATTAATTGATTTAAGATTTATGGCGTAAAGGTGTTATACAGTGACTCATTAAGCGGCATTTTTGGTGCATGATTGTTATAATTATTTTGAATTATATGATTATGTTATCAAAAGTTACTATAAAGAATAAAGACCGTATAATTACCACAATTACTTATCAAATTCAATACGACATTAGACTGAAGTCGTCAAAACTGCGTAGCATTTGCTTTGCTACAGTGCTACGACATTTTTAATGCTACGTAGATTCATAAGACGAGTTTACGTTAACAAAGCTGACGTGCTACGTAACAGGAGCGGGCTATGCATCGCTAGCTGAATGTTTGAGCTCCCACCGTCGAGGTGCTACGTTAATGCTACGATGCTTGTATGAACTGTTCACTCTAGCGGGTAATTTAATCGCTGCTAAACTGACATGCTTAGACAGATTTACTAGTGATGTGTAGCTATTGTGCACTGGATTGAATGATTCCATAAAAACGATAATGTATATTCGTAATTTTAATAAGATTTTATTTCGTTAGTTCCGATTTGATTTAATGAATATTATTTTCGTGCTATACGCTACTAGTTAACTTTATGTATCAA
This sequence comes from Lerema accius, assembly GCA_001278395.1. NCBI lineage: Eukaryota > Metazoa > Arthropoda > Insecta > Lepidoptera > Hesperiidae > Lerema > Lerema accius. The sequence goes on from LGAG01000024.1 coordinate 899,126, forward strand.
GCACTATAGATACTCGTATTTAAATACTAATGTATAAGCGTAGCATTCGTTAAATATTTACCTTTTGCAGTAGTTGGCGTGGTGTACGAATATGTCAATATTAGGTACCGCGGTCTCTGAGAAAACATTGCCTCAGGAAATATTCCGTTTTACGAGGAAATATAGATATTCTGAAATTATAATAAAACACCGATAAAGGCATGATAACGTTAAAAATATATTACGGAAGTAATAACAACAAATTACATGTGAGCTCGAAATGGGTACGTAGTTACTTCGTGCCTTAGTTGCGTGGTTTGTTTTCAGAGCCCATACGTTTTATTTTTGTTGAGTTCTAACTACTCAGAACTAAGTCGGGTACGAAAACTCAAACATTAAGTTGCTGTTTTGGTGTACAATTGGTAAAGTTTGCTTATTAAGGTCTACGAATGTAATTTATATAAGTAATGGTAGTGCCTACGTCATTCTACACTACTTTTGTAGATGAGAGTACCTACTTTTGGCCAAATTAATTGTTTTATGTTTATTCACTGTTTGATACACACATCCATTAAATGTATGGTGTTTATTTTCGTAGCGCTTAAAGATTTTAGATATTGTACTTTACTTTTCAGTGTAAAACAGATGCCAATAAGAAATAGATATCTACGTGGAGATTAGGACTTAATCAGTCGACAACGAGATATGATTAAGGACGCCCACCCGAAGTTAAATGCGGATAACGGGAAGCCGATTGTCGGAAGTTCCGAGCCATCGAAATGCGAATATCTCGTAACAACTGGAAAGGTTCGCGCGAGTCAAAACATTATTTAAAGTTTGATCGTTTGTAGAAGTTTCACGTAGGATTGTTATAAATTTTAGATGTCTTCTTCTTTCTTTATAAACATTGTATCTATACAATAATGTATAGGTACCTACTAACAATACTATGCACTTTTTATTGTACCCTGATTAATAAGTAGGTGCAGAAATACTGAAACACAACCACTCTTTACAATACAACTTACTAGAAGACCGGGCAGACGTTATTCTGCTACATATTTTTTCTTACTTTGGTGGATCTCTTAGATTTCCACATCTGGTACTCCTGACTTTAAATTTTCATATATCTTTAGTGAACATTCACCTTATCGGATAACTTTTTATATGGCGGCGTTTTAATTTCTCTAATAGTTTGGCTGGTCACTTAATCACGACATCTGCATCACCTGCCGGGTCTAACTGTGGCTCGACACCATACTCGGGCCCTCTAAAATACCTCACAAATTTTTTATTACAATCGATCCAATCGCCTGGCAGGAGTTTAGTGACAGACATAAGTACCTACGCTGTGTTTGTACAGATTAACATTTGTTTGCATTGAAGTAACAAAGAATAAATATGCGATAACAACTTTTTGTTACAATATTTAGCAACAGTATACCAACAAATCTCAAAATACATATTAATTATTAATTACCTATCTCGTAAATAACCTGACATCTGTTAAACATACCGCTTTATTATTTACGGTGTTAATTTATTCACGTAACCTACATATTGCGAGCAGTTCCTATTCCTAGTCACGAAGTTATACGACAGCGTGGAGGGTTCGTTCAAACTTGCAAATGAAAAGTTAATGCACAACTTTGTGACAGCCGCGATCGCTCGCTGCTGCTCGAATGAATCTCGACTTTATAATACAACTTTATAATAATTCCATACAACTTTATGACATTTAATGATGGAATTATTGTAAATGTATAATATTGATAACCTTAAGTGAATTATAAATTTTAAGATTAAATAAAACCGAAATTCCGTTTGTAAAATGAGGCAAAAATAACTTACACCAATCTTAAAATGCATGGCGTTCTCATGTTTGCAAATATTAATTTTCATTCGTTTGCAAACATTTTTATTGGTTTTATAATTTTTCGTACTTATAGATTTCTACATTGTTCTTAATTAATTCCAAACGGAGAGACTTAATGCTTATATACGCGCTAAGCCGAAATAACAAAACAGTATCTGATAAAAAATACGTTATTTTCGTAAATGCGTATTATTAAATAATAAACAACACCTCTTAATTTACTTAAAATGTTTGTTGGTAAATTAAAATCTTTAACCACTGAATTGAAAATTGTAAGGAGGGAAACTTATGCCAAGTAAGCGCCCATACGAACTACGTGCTAGTAAAATTTATGTTGAGAATGAACTCTCTTCGTACTCGTTAAAACTTTCATAAAGTTTTGAAAGAGAATAATCTATTTGTAACCGGCTTTTACGGCGGTCATAAATAACAAATATATTATAATTGGAACTTAATTTTTTTAAGATAATATAACAAATTTTCTATAGTAGGTAGTAGGTATATTTTTATCACTATTCCTGTCACTATTATCTCTCGCTTGTTTCTTTATGAGAATTTATTTGCTTGCAGTATTCCTGTATGGCAAGCCGTCATTAATAACTCGAATTAAGAGAAGGTAGCCCCTCCGTCACAGAGGGTCGGCTGACCGACCATTTCGGTATCATTGGGGGAGAGTGATGTTTCTGATGGGCCATCGATCATGAGATTGACCCTCTTCTCAACAATATTAGGCTGACGATATTTACTCCTCGATAATGTATTATTAAATTTAATACCAAGATACCAACTTTATAATAATTGAGCAAGTTCTATGCATTTCTTACTGCTCTACATTATTACATGTAGATCAACGAAGTATGACAATCGCAATTATTACGTTACCTACTTACTGACAAACTGTAAGTATTAAAAGATCAAGTTCTCAATTTTCATAAAAGACAGAAAATCCATTTGCAATTTTGAAATGACGGGTTTATTTATAAACGGATTGATGGATATTTTTGATATTAAGATTCTTATTAAACATCATGAGAAATTTTTTCAATCAAATACAGACAAGCAAAACTGACAGTTACTAAATAAATTATTGGGAATCCATCTGTATGCTAATATAATTTTAGCTAAGTCGCTTAACAAAATTATAACTTACTTCAATATTGAACCTACCTATTGTCGAAATGCTGTTAGGAATATTCGATTTAAAGAGCGCTTATGAAGTTAATTTATTCCGCAGAATATAACGATGTAACCTCATTAGGGTTATATCGGTTACATCTTTCGCAAGCGTTTCTGGAATAAATCTCGTTAATTTAGGGAACGACGACAGTTACTGCCAATTTCTACGTAACGAATATAATGTCTGTTAGGCTCTTACAATTGTGCCTACGATACATATTATTTTATTATTATTGTTTGGTTTTAATTAACAGTAGGCTGAATATTCGGCTGCTTTGTAATATTTGTGGATATTTTTATTACCGTAGTTAAGGAAGGAAACTAACTAACGTTGTCGTTCTGTAATGAGATCCGAGACTACGTATGGATTTCCTTCAGCTACTAATGAAGGAGCTGCAACGATAAAGTAAGTTATACCTACTCGTAATTAACTCAATTTAGTAACTTATGTCAACAATATACATGCACCTAACATTTAAATTTATTATAATTATATTAAGTTTTATGTTACAAATAGATGTTGGCTCAACTGGGTGTTAATTTCGTGTCGTAGGTAGGTACTTCAGGTTACCATAAGGACCAGATTGAAACTATGTAAAACTTATTTATTAAAGTTCAGGGATGCTTATCTATAGATTGATACTCGTCCTCGCATATTATTGGATGAGATACATAAGTACCTACGGGTCGGGACTTATGTAACAATGGTCGTTATCCGACACGAATTAAAACTTTTAACATTCAGTGTTTCCACTTCCACTTTTTCTAGTTACTTTTCTATTAAACTTTGTTTTTTCGTGAGCAACGGGTACGGGACGAGGCGTTCTTGAGATTTATCTACGCGATACCGTTCTGTTTGGGTGAGGGAAAATTCAATTTGGTTTTTACCTGGGGTGGGCACTGCGTCGTACAATCCCTAAATCCTTTACTAAAATTTAATGTTTGAGGAAACTTTCTAGAAACCTTTCAGCTTATTCAGGTCTGGCCTGAGGCAGATGTTTGCGAGATAAAAATATGGCATTTCCATTTTTTTTGTTTCCACGAAGTTTTTGTATCTTAAAAAAAATGTTGTTAGTTCGATTTTAAAAAATCATACAAGATCATGTCAAACTGATTGGGGTTGTGTAGGTAAAGCGGCAACTGGAAGATTTGATAACATTTTAAAAGATGTGTCTAGAGTTGCTATAAGTTAAGTTTTATTTAAAGATCTAATAAAGGGCCACTTGTTGATAAAATGTTTAATAACTTGAAAACAATAAGATGTGCCAGTAAACCAAGGATTAGATATTCTCTGACGTGGATTTCGAAAACTAAATAAAGGACGAATACTTAGCGACTCGAATGAGTGGCATTTGGACTTGCATAACTCAATGGCAACAGTAGAATTTTGTAAACTTCAAATGTCATGTGATTTTACACTTCTTTGGACATAATATTTCGCAAAAGATTTTGTACACGGCAGCAAAATTGTTATGGAAATTACTTTAGTCACGCGTGGCTTTACGGCAGTTACGTCACACGCTGTTACGCGACTTATGCATGAATGGATGACTGAATATGAATACGTATTATTTTTCATATAGGTACCATGCACCTATATACACTTGGAGTTTCGTGGTCTTTGATGTCGTGGCTGACGTCATTTATTAAATAATTATGACGTAAATAATGGAAAAATCTGTGAAAAGACTACCAAATTGTTACTGTTATAAAATTATACATACATACCTACCTAAAGTAGTAACTATACTCCGTACAACTTCTAAATTATAAAAGTGCTACAATTTCATAGCATTAGACTACTTATTCTAGGGAATTAGGTAATTTTTTTTAAGTTGCTAGGTAGGTAGGTATATAATATTATGTAGTAAGAACCTATACCATAATATCATCTTCAGATTCGATACGACACACTTAAACGTTTCACGAAGCGAAACAACTCCGTCGTTGCTACAATGGAAGACTGAAACATCTGACAAAAGCGATTTTGCTGTTTTCATTTACTTTCCATTATTCTTTTAACTCGTTTGTCATTCTTTTCTCTTGGCCCGACGCGCGTAAAGAAGAATGATGGTTGTTTATATTTACGTAGCTAAGTGACTAGGGCAGGAACAAGTTACATTGAACGGAACGTCAGATTTTTCCGATTGCTTTTTGTCCCCGCAGCGGAGTTTAACTGCATACCATTTCGATAAGTAACATGTCTTGAGTGTTGAAATTACAATAACGATCTTTTGAGGTTGTTTGAAATTTGTGATTTGTGGTATTATAAAGTGGATTCTGAGTGTAGGGAGTTGTAAATACAAGTATGTAATGAGGCGAGAGCTGTTACAAGTAGTTTAATAATATTACCAAGCAATGTCTGAAAATAAAGATCTAGTTGAAAAATAATTGTATGAAACTAATTTCTTTAATCATCTTGTAACGAAAGTAAAAATGACGCTTTTTAATACTAATACAAAGCAGTAGGATCAGCTTGCAGAACTGGAATTAATCACTTAGTCGGACAAGCCAGCGTTCCACTGAGATATCGTTAATTTAACACTTAAAACGTTTTTATTCCAGAGGATAATTGCAAGAGGGCGGCTGTAATGGCCCACGTTCGAGTTAAGCAAAGATTGATGACGTGCTGTGTTGAAACATTAAAATAGCTGACTGAACATTTGAATAAGAAAAACTGGCTTCCCAGCGGATTACCAGATGAAACGATCGTTTGTATTTTTTTGGACCGCGATTTAGGGGAATATATTGGGGTTCCGGGATGTTTTAATTACGAATCTGAATAGACAATTTCATGTGTATTCTGTAGGTAGCTTGAATATTGGGGTTGGTACGCTCTTACACCCTTAAAATATTAAAGTGAAATGAAATAAAGTTAGTTTGAATTTTGCCAGGCTAATACTAACATTGCTAACCTACAACACAGAACACAAATAAAGATAAATTAATTAATAGATAGTTAAATGATGTCAATTAATAATATAGCAACTAAGTATTCCTATTAATAAATTATTTGTAGGGAGAGGTCTTAAATTAATTATCTAAATAAAACATAATATTGTATATTACATCTTGAATAGACACGTAAGAAAATAGGTCACTTTAGCTAACCAAATGATCACAGAAATTAGGGTTCAACCCTTACACCGACCTTACGGTAAAGCATGCAAATTAATGTTTTTGTTCGTATACAATTTGGATGTTATTTGAGGTAGTGTTTTCTGGTCCCATTCCGAGAGGTTGTTTACAACGTTAAGATAATGTTAGAAAAACAACGATACATTTAGGGGAAGGGCTCGAGGCGCTAATCTGATGCTGAGTGAAAAGATTTACTGCTCACCCTCAAAATTAATCTCCACAATGTAGATTACCGTTTCATACTATGAATAGCTATAACGGCTGAGTTGAAATACGGACCACGCTTTTATAGGTATATTTATTTAATCATTTAAATGTACTGTAATCTCGAAGATATTATCTCCACGAAATCTGGAAGTATCAGGGATTTGTTAGATATTATTTTAAGCGATATTGGTGAATGACGATTCAGAATTTTCAGATAAGAGGGTTTATAAAATACCTACCTATTAAACAACTACTAACAGGCTTTTAACACGAAACACCGTGATTGAGAGAAGCACAAAAACCACATTGCAAAGGTTTCTTTGAGATTTAGGTGTTACCGCGTTCAGCAATCTCAAACATAGAGATTGTCTCGTCTTTCGTAAAACAACGTATAAGATTACACTGTGTAAGGAAATATTTGCTTAAATTCGAGGATTGTTAGAGCTCTTTACTTCGAAATACATTTTTAACTCACATACTAATCTAGGTACTTTTTACGAATATTCGGTGTATGTATGTCAGATAAATAAAACATTTTTAATACACCTAATAGAAAAATATTTTTTTGAAATTGTGTTTTTGGAACGTTTTTACTCTTACAGATATTTTAACACTTATAGATATTGTTATTTTATAAAGTTGTACAGTTAGTCTGTGTACTTTTTTACTAGTATCTAACATTAGCTAAAGATAGGTACTATACTTGTAATAATTATATTACATTAGAGAATAGCTTTAGTATAGTGTAATATTATTTGTATTTCGTTTTTATTAACTCTTATGTCTCACAAATGTTTTGCAAGAGAATTTCCTTGTAAAGCCGGGGAGTAATTTAAAACAAACGCGAAGCAATGTCTATATTCCTTCGTAGAAGCGTATTGTGCACAATATTTGCAATATTGGATGCAAGAGAACGTATGGCCTTGCAATGGAAAGAAAATACCGGCAACAGAGTGCACCATAAGAGTATATTGCTATCAGATGGCGGGATGATATTGGAATTCCTACATGTATGTGTTCAACATTATATTGAAATATATAACTACGTAAATATAAAGTACATATACGAAAAAGGAAGCGTGATAAGGACATTTCGTGTAGGTACCTGCATATAGTATATACTTTAATAGGTGGGTACTTGTTGGATAAAACAAAGAATTCGGGTAAAAGGAATACCTGGTTCGCCGTCGCAGAGATGTTGGGTACGCGCACGCACTCCGATTCTTCGATATCCACCATATTATTATGATGATTTGCTGAAATGTTTCTATCACTCGCACTGCACGATGACACTGGGTTTTTGATTTTTTGGCTTAATTTTGCTGAACTTTGAGTTATTTCGAAGGGAACAAATGTAGCTCGACCTGATTACTCGGCGGTTGACAGCAGAACTGGAAACGCGTTAATTTTTCTTCTACCCCCAGGTATTAGGATATTGGATAGGAACATAGGTGGGGATATGATGCGTTCAGAAATCAGTAAAAGAATATCTATCAGTACTTATATCGTAGTTTACTACCTTTAAGTAATGAATGCAATACACGGCGCAAATTCTAAATCTAGCAGCATGTTTTAAATCTAAGATATTCTAATTTTAAGATAAGTGTTATTACTAAATTATTAAAATGATTAATTATAGAATTCCTTCATCTATTTATGAACGACTTTAGATAAATTTCTTCCTAGTACCTAAACTAATTAGTCTTGTGTTCAAAACAGACATTTTCACTATAAATATAACTACTCTCCAGAAAGAGAAGTTTCATCTAATTCAAAAACCAATTAAAGTTATGGAGGGAGTTATCTTTATATTTTCACAGAAGAAAATAATTTCGCAATAATTTAAGAAGGGCCGTAAGCGAGAAATATTGTAATGTGGGTACGGTATGATTTTAACATCGTTCTGCCATTATCTACTTCAGCAAAATTTCACATTCGTACTTTGAAAAATGTAAAACATTTGACGCGACCGTTAGGTAATCGCTATGTAATTATATAAATACTTACGTAAAATAAACTGTGCAAGTATTTGTTAGGTAATCGCTATTAAATTATGTAAATACTTACGTAAAATAAACTGTGCTAGTAATTGTTAGGTAATCGCTATGTAATTATATCAATGCTTACGTAATCTGTGCTAATAATTATACACATAACACTATCATTAATTTTAATACTAGTTGGAAAAGGTTTTATTAAAAAAAAATTGCTGCCATTGTGATTCGTCGATACAATACTACATTGATAATTAGTCATTACAGGTCGGTGCATTTATTATACACACAAATATGACTGCGAAAAAGTTCGACTACAGATATACCTAAACCCTTGTAGGTACCTAGCCCACAGCTTTTTCCACAAATTCGTAATTATAAATCCAAAAAGAATAGCAACTTTATTTTTGCAATACAACGACTTACATATTGGATAAATTTTCAGGAAGTTCTGCTTTACACCTAATACCGTCTAACGGTGTATAACAATCCATTTAAAACTTTAATGTTCTATGTGTTTGGTCTCAGGTGGAAGTTTTCTCCCCATAAAAGCGAATAGTACCAATTTAAAAGCTCGACTTAGTTCGAATTCTGCGCAACCTTTGTAGCGTTAAAAATAATAATGATGTTAGCGATATTTGCATTTATTTGTAATAGGTAAGCTATTGGTATTTTAATTGGAATTTAAATGTGGTTCTGAATCGAATATTCGGGACCTTTGCGGAAAGTGAAAGTGAGAAATTCCCGGAGCAAATAAGGGCGATCCATTATTTATTCTATAACCATCTATATGTATAGAACTATAGAATGCTTTCCTATTCTGTAGTTATAAGACGGTCCCTTAAAAGCCTCTACTGACATATTTTATAAGGGAATTCGGCTCAATACCATGAATCTCGGCGAGGGCGGAACAGTTTATATGGCATTAAATACGTCAATTCTGGATAGTTGCCACATACAAGAAATAAACGGTATTATCGGGGTATCTACTGATTGACATGGGTAAGATAAATTTATCTTCAGTTACATATTGGGGTAAAAAGTGGTTTTAATCGGTTAACGCCTTACTACAGGATGCAGGGTAGCTGAAAGCCTCATCACTCATTCTAGGGTCTTTCACATTGCCCTTAATATACATTTGGGGAAAGTTTTCTAAATTTCATGTTTCCCTACGTTCTTAACTTGGGTTAGTAATAACTGTGAAAGAATAGAACGGTGAAGAAGATGACCTTGAACTCGGAAGTCAAGAACTTTACCATTATTTTGCATCTATGAGTGAGTACTTTAGGTTACGTTATCAAGGAAAGAACACTTCTTATTGGCGCTGACTTGGTTTAGTAAGTTAGTAAAATTACCTTCACAACCTGATTCTATTGACAATCTGCCCCATATACTGAAATAGTAGTTACATTTTTTTGGGACAGGTTGCCATGCCCATTAATGAATGTCCAAACGAGTAAATAAATTTCATCTCCACGCATAATGAATTATCGATTGTGATTACTCGTTGAAATTGAACAAGTGAACTTTAATAATTCACGACTGAAATACAAACCGTGTTTTTAAAGAGTTAATTGAATCGGTGCAAAATATGTCAGCGTCGTTTCGGGGCTAGCGAAATAGCCTGATGTTTTTGCTTGAATTATTACGCAGAGGGTTCATAAATTTGGCAGTTACTGATGGCCGCCATCAAACTGTAATTGGTGTTTTATTGAAACTCAAAGCATTGATTGTATTATTTATTCATACATAGTTTTAACAAGGTTTGGTACATTATTAGTCTGACTCGTCATCGCTTACAACCCTAAGTTTTTTGCGTTTGGACGTCATAACTATAGCATCATCTTCTTGATCGCTGTCATCTGTAATTTGAAACAGTTGTTATAGTCAAGCCAGTCTATCATTTCCGACGGCGAAGATTTGACATTGTCAACTTTAAACTTTAGTACCTACATAATTTTGGAAATCACCAGACATCTTGTTTAAACTTTATACGAAACAATAAATCGAAATAATTAGACACGGTGAAAGAAAGCCATTTTGAACGACGCCATCAAAATTGACAACGTCAATCTTTGACATCGGCAAAAATTTCGTGGTTCTACTATACCATGTATTTCAATTTGAAAACATCAAGCGGAAACCTGCACACTTCAGTACTTACTACGTTTTTAAAATGTGTACCTATAGTACTTACCACTATGTCTTGGCAAATTAAGCAATATATCCTCTGTATCAGGTAATTCAGTGTGTTGAAGAGTCTTCTTAGCGAACGCGAGGATATCTTCATCATCCACATTTTCTTCCTCAACTTCGTCAATTTTCTGCATCTTCTCCCTACTATTGTCGTCTGAAGAATCAATACTCCGTCTTCTTTTACGACTGTTACTCTTTGGGTAATTTTGAACTACACTCTTATTATTTTGGCTCTTGTTAACAGTGTTTTCCATATTTTCGTCTCTCATTTTTCGTAATCGATCAAATAAGTCGTCGTCGTCACTCGACTCGGACTTATCATTTTGTTCTGCAATTTCTGTTTCTTTATTATCTTCCGTTATTTCTGTTTCATCATTATTTACTGTGATGTCCAATATTAGCTCTTTGTTAACAGCTTTCAATATGATTTCACATCTTTTCCTAATTGTTTCGAAATGAAGAATGCTTGGAATTCTCCAATATATTTCCTGAAATATATTTAGATATAAGTCATTAAAGTTGACATTTAAAAAAATTACAACTTTCTAATAACCCAAAAATCGTCGTGGTTAACCACAAACTGAATGAAACAGTCGTGAAACCGAAATTAAATTAGGTGTAAAAGCCAACGGCGGCATAAGAACCAGAACAAGAAATATAGTAAGAACTCTTTGCAATACTTCAAAGCCAAGTTACGTAACTTGAATAATTTTTAATAGACAAGCTACCTGTTCAGTATTAGGTGGTGATAACCCAATGCCTTTCAACACCTTTTTAAACAGCGGATTGTCCATAGCTGCAATAGAATCGCTAGAAATTGGTACTAAAGGTGTTCCTTCAGCGGTAGGATCATGTCCATCCGCTTCTTGATCTAATGCTTCTTCTTCCAAACACTCTGCTAGCCATTTTAGACCTTCGGATAAACCTAAAAGAAATATTTCATGAAGTGTTGTCTCTGTGTAAATTATGTCAACAGAATATGTTGTTAATAATGATAGATATAATGTTGTTAATAATATGTTATTAAGTCAACAGAAAATAACGCGAACATCGAACCGCGTGACATCATAATATTGGATGTAGTTACTATAACTTCAATTAATTTAAGTCAAATTAGAAACAACATTATAATTATTAACCAACTATGTTATATACTATAGGTTATGATACGTCCTTGCTCAATCGTAAATGTGTTTCGCGTTACATTGCAAAAATTTATTCGGTCAAAAATATATCCAAATATTCTATCTGATATTTGGTCCAAATTTACAATCGTACCGTGAAACCATAAAAAAGCTATCCTTCAATCAACGAGTTTATTTAAATGCCGAACCAGCTTATGTCATCAGAATCAGACGTCCACCCTGCCAAGATATATGTGAGCTAAAGTTACGTATACTACACAAATTATAAAAATACGTTATAAATTAATATCACGTGCACGGTCCATTAATCTTAAATCACTCGATCATTTTGATATAAAAGTTCACCGTTCTGGGACATATTATAAATTACAAAATTGTTAATTGAATTTTTCGGTGCGTTGAATAATGGTCTGTATCAAAGCGATCTGTGTAAAGTATGCCAATTTATTAAGTATGATTTTCCAATACGTTACGGTAAACCTGACGTTAATTATAAATTTTCACTTTTTCAGAACGTTAAAAACCGGAATGATATTGAATATTATACGGTAGATCAGTATTAAATAATAGGAGGAAATAACTAGTTTGAATATCGATATCATTTCATTTTTTTTTCTCATCAAGTGTAATATAGCACTTATAAAGTTCGTCGCCAAGTTTCAAACTCAGGTGCATGCAACCTAAAAAAAGTGGTTTAAAATTGAACCTTATTAATATAGCTATAGATAATAAAATGAGTATAAATAAACTCACCGCCGTCAACAGCTTGTATGAGCAGTCTACATATTTGAGTAGCACTGAGTTCGGAGCTCCGCCCTTTGTTGCCGTGTGTAGTGTGTGCAACGACCTTATTGCGATTCCCTTCACTGCCCTTGTTAGCTCCCTCTATTGACGACCTCATTTCGTCATCGCTTTCAGATTGCTCCGACGAAGAATTAGATGAACTATCTCCATCTACAATACCATTCAATAATCGAATTTTGATAATTGATTTGTTTATAGATTATACGTAAATACATTCATTATACTATATCGAGATTTTGAAGTAATTTGTTATTTCAACAGGATTTAGAATAGAATTGGGCTAATCAATGGAATAGACTGGGAAATTGGGTTTGGATTGTTAATCATTTTATAATTGGCTGTGTGACTGCTATTTCATTATTGAGAGGGCGGTTGGATTAAATTGGATGGAATAATTTCATTATAATAAACTTTTCAACAGGACTATTAATTATTAATAAATCATTTAGGGTCCAGAAAATACCTGTGAAGACCTTGGGCCCTTAAATACACAAGCATTTAGTACATCACTTAGGATTGCAAAAATAAGCGCTTATAACGTAAAAAGTTATAAATACGATAAGATATATAAGATAAATACTACTTTTTTAGGTAATCCAAACCAAAGTAATTGGTCAGTTGTATTATGCAATGTGGTGTAGAGTAGCATTTTTTGGTACGTGTTAAGAAACTGGTCAGGGCTACTTTTTTACTTAATTCAGACTTCGCTATTTGTTACTTGAAAACGACCCGATTAAAAAAATCACTTCACTAGAGCATTAGAACTTTGAAGTTATGTATTTTAAAATATTATACATTGAGAAACTTCGATACGAATTCTAATATTCAATTCAAATCAAAATTGTGAGACAACAATTGTGTAACATGATAGTTATAGCAATTTCAGTAGTGATATTTCTGTTATTAGAAGGCACTGTATTATGACGTCATTAAACAGCTTTTCACGTAATGGCTGCACTTGTTATGAAGCGCTCCTCCCTCCGACTACAGAATACAGATTAAACTGACAACATTAAGGCTCTTTTGTTAAGTATCAAAACTTGGAAACGTTTAAAACAAGATCACTTCAAACTATTTCTTCAAAGTTACTCCCAAGAAGAGTACTTTAAAAGTAATATTTGCTAAAATAAGAAACAAAAGTAATACGATAAAATATTTATCTTATTTGACTTATTTGTCTTTAAATATTTATCTTTTTTGGCACAATACATCAAATGAAAAATAATTTTATTTCAAACAAGACAAAACAATAACACATTTAATAAAGGCGTACCTAATTTTTAGTTTTGTGACCAAAGTTCCTACTGTTTAAAAAAAAAAATTTAAAGATTCTTTCTCAAATTAATCACTTGCAATTAAAAAATGTAACGGAAAAATAACTTACCAGCTGATTTATTGTTACCATCGCCTTTCCCTGATTTCTTCTGTCGTTTCTTGCGACACTGTTTAGCGTCTTGTACTACACCTAACTCAATAAGCCGATCTACGTAGCTCCTCTTAGAACGTTTATTAGGCATGCCTGCCATAATCATACCCATTGGATCTACGAAATATAATTTTTAATTACTTCAACTGTATTAACATAAATATATTTTAAAAATAAACCTTCCAACCGTTCTTGTTAATTACTTGTAAGCTTGCACTGTGTATATTGTACGTTTGCTTTCACTAAGTTTAATTATATTAACAGAACTTAGATCTATAAAATCACCCTAAGTCTTGCTTTGTGAGAGCACGGCAACTGACGTGGTTAAACTTAGTTGAAGATAATTTCTTGATTTCAATCAAGCGTAGCGGATTTGCTACGAGGTTTCGTAGCAACGCTACGAATTGCAGGTAATTATTTTATGTAGTTATAGTGTTCACTGTTTGTAAATTATATTCAGCATTTGACCCAAGATGGCTTGGTCACTATAAATTTTATCATGACGAGGGTTTCTACCATTAAAATATTAAATGAAACCTTTTAAGACCTTACTATGCTATTGCAATATTATTACTAAAATTTCTGTACAAAACAACACATACAATAAGGTTGTTATTATGAGACGAATAAAAAATATCTTAATTTAAGTAATAAGATGTAACAAATTATTTTACAAATGTTTATCCATTTATAAAAAGAAAACTAAATTACTGCAACAACGCCGCAATGCAGACAGAACTAAATGATAGTATTGTGAATCGATTGACAGAACCGAATTCCTATATTTAGTTTGAATACATACTAGCAATTGAAGCTATTATAAAAGGTGTTTCAATCTATCATGCGTGAACGTACCTGTTGATTCTCCATACTGATTCCACAATTCTTTTAACAATGCATCTTCTTCCTCTGTGAATTCCTTGGGGAGTTTTTCCCTCACCCTTTCCCTATTGGTCTTCTTCGTCGGGGCTCGGAATATCAGGCCGAGATCTTTCAATTTCTTGATAACCCCTCTCCGAGTGCGAGTTCGATCGATCAAGTTGTCCAGTATCCAGTCTATTACATCTGTACAGTTCATGGAATATTACACTAAGAGCCTTTGCACACGTTTTTGAACGCGTTGATGATGCGTTTTTAATAAACCGTCATTTTTGAGTTCTCAGTGCGTTTTAGAAAATGATACCTATTGAATTTTGTATGAATTTAGTCGAATGTAATAGAACGCGCTTCAGTGGCACCTACTAATAAACGCGCGTGTTCTGCGCACAAAAAACGTAGGATACAAAGGCTCAAACGGTAATAACACGTAACAAAAGATTTACAAATTCACAGCTTTGGCTAAAAAGTCTCAACATTAAATGCGTAAAAAAACTAACTTTCCTATAGATATTTTTTGTAGCGACAAAGTTACGTCACACATCTCAAGTAGGTACTAATATACGAGTCTCATCAACAGTAGCGATTGCATTTTCTTGAAGACTATGAACGTCAAGATTTTCAAATGCACTCACAGTATATTGTGGTCGGAAAATTTACGTCCGAAATTTTTCTCCCATAAAGTGCAGCGATTATAAATTAAGATACAAATTCGTTTAAACAAACAAAGATACTTCTATGACAGAACACTTAGTCCCTAACTCCTTACAGCCTGATAAATATTAGTGATCAACCGAGTTAAACCTCATAAACCGTTGGACGGCGGATGGTAACTGATAAGGACGCATTTCATGAGCGTTTACGTACTTAGGAGTACCGCCGAACGTGTCAGACCCGATTGCTATAATTAGATAGCAGTCGTTAAACCTTAACGGGGACTTCGAGAGGTCCAAGAACTATCTACACTAGGATTGGTTACTAAATCCTTCACCGTTTAGTACTGAAGCGTGATGAAATCGCTTAAGGTTCGTTACTCCGAGACCCTTGAACGCTGTCGTCCTAGTAAAGATAAGTTATATAGGTAACTAGTAAATAAATCTTTCTTAACGTAAACTTAGTTTTATTGCGGGTTTTTTCGCTGTGAAATATGAGGGAGGTTTTGTGTTTTGTTGGTCTCTATTACCTAATGCGCGTTATTATTAGTTATTCATCTGTTATTCTTACTTGTTCATTTCCATTGATTTAAGTGCGTATGATTTCTTGTAGCTCTTTAATGGAAATCCATTGTTTACGTATAAATATGAATCACACACGTTGTATTATTAAACATAATATAATAATTAGTTTAATTCATATTGCGCATTTCGTAGTCCATTAATTACCTTCTATGTAAATATAACACGTTATAATGATTTTGCATAAAGCCATGATAATTTGCAATTTTCATCGAGATCGGTGAAACATGTTAAGCTTTATTGTGAACATAACCAAGCGCGGAATGATCCTGTTAATTGATAATATCTATAGTACGTTATCGCGTTAGCTTAACGCTATCGAGGGACAAGTTTCTAAACTAATATTATATGTGTTGTCTGGAAATCCTGCGTATCGGGGTCTACAGATTTGTCTATCTACAGATAGGCTTTATGCATTGTAATGATTTGATACAAATGGATAGTAATAATAAGACTCGTAAAAATAAACTATGAATTATAGATTTTCAAAACGTCTGAAATGTTAAGCTACCCTATTTATCTAAAGTCATCGTTACTTATCTTAAGTTACCGTTAATCGCAGAATAACCGTCTTTATTACCCGCTTTAAGACATCGTAAAACCGAAGAGGGCTTGTAATAAAGTATCGTTAGGGACAAAAACCTGCAATAACTAAATACATTTAAATCTTCCCTTAAATCTATAAAATATCTCCTGACTAATGTAGATTGGTCTCGCAGAAACTTATGTATAATAATAAAAATGTAAATATTTCAACCAAAGTCTCAATTCGCAATGAAATTATTAGGATGTCGTCTCTCGTCAAGGATTATAATCTTTAACTTAAGCACTTCTTGAGACTGTCTGTATGAAATTCCACTTAAAACTTTTATATTTGATTTTTAAATTCCCAAGTGGAAATATATTTTTCTTTTATTACGACAGCTATTTCACGAAGAGAAGTTTTACTAAGGAATTACTGATGTTATGTATATTTTACCTAAGAAAATAACTTATTTATATTACCATGAAGTCTTCAAGAATATTTGAGAATAGCGATGATACATATTATCTATTGGGGATTTGTTTAATAAGTCAGCCCATTCTGCAATTTTTTTTCCAGATAATACTAGGTACGTTCAGGTGTTGATTTCATTCGATTATTCGAATGATTACTATAACACGTGATTACATTGGAAACCATAAAATTTCAGCTAATGATACCAAATCGACGATGACTTGCGAAATACTAACAGAGTAACCTCGTGACGAATAAAAAGTCGAGGTAAAAGCAAACTTAACGTCGGAAATCCGTATTCGATTATTCGGGTAATCAAAACGATGAATTTGGGCAAAATAGACCGAAACACGACTACCTACTGGATACCATTCATTTACACTTTATGCCCAAATTCCACGGGGATTCGTATACGGGCTAACGACCACGTATAATTCCGCCGTAAGGCTAAAACGAGAACATGTGTGCCTACTCAACTTCAATAATTTACACTAAAACGTTAGTAGGAAGTCGAAACCTATTCAGTTTCATGTTATCAATAAAGTGTACGATTGAATACAAATGATGTCACTTCACAATACCTACATCCCGTTATACAACACACAGCTGCCGGAAATGTAATAAAAAAGTCAGTAATGAGGGAGTGAGATCGGCAGCTGCAATATTCTAAAGAAACACATCATTATCCACCGTATCAAAGGGTTTAAGATCAAAGTAAATTAAAACCAACGCGATGGCCTCATTGACACAGTTCCCAAAAAAAAAAAATTGGTAACAGAAGACTGATGAACACTGAACTCTGAAGTAAGGTATTTTGATACGGTACAATTAAATTAACTCTTTTATAACTGTAGTAAAACATTATAACGTATGATAATTTTCGTCGATATTAATTCGTATTTAAAATAAAGTTTGCATCAGGTTTCACCAAGCTTAAAAGCTTTTTATGTTTAGCGAACGCTATGCACTTACACTTGAGCGCACTTTAAAGCGAAATTTGGCGAAGGAACATTACGGGCGAAACAATGTAGGTAAATTACTTTTCTGATGGCTTACTCGTTACTATCTTTAATGTGCCGCAAGAGATTAAACTAAGTGATTTTTGCATTCTAATAGTAATAGTTGCATAATTACTTTTCATATTTAGTTCTTAACTCAACTATTTTAATAATAATAACTTTAGTGCTAAATATAAACTTATATATTTACCTTTTGTTGTTTAGTTTTATAGATAAATTCGTTAAGCCACGTCGGATACAGGGCGGAAAAGAAAACAAAATCTAACGTTCTCTGTTGATTGTGGATCACAATAATAATAAAGATATCCCATTGAAAGTGATAAGTGTGTTGTACAAACAACTCTACTTACTTTTGTTTCGGTCCTCCTTTAAAAGTAAACGTAATTTTTTGTCGCTAGTACTGTGCTCATAATTTAAAAGCAACATTCTAGTATTTTCGGAAACAAGCAATATCAGTACTTCATAGAGGAATAAACCTGTGTTGAATTCAGCACAAGTCGTGCCCGGCAATGCCGGTTAAATGAGAGAGCGGCGAGCCGAGAAGTGCGAGGAATACAATATTCATTGCAACAAAACGATATCGAATTTGAGCCGGACTACGCTCTACGGACACCGCTTCGAAAATGTTAAACGTAGATGGTAGCTTCTACGAAATATTAAACGTAGCTTCAATAAAAATTTCGTTGTATTTATTAACATTTTTCTAACGTTTGTAGGCCAGACGAATTGAATGTAGGGCATCATTATACCCAAATACGTCGGTTCTCTTACATTCTACATCCGTAAGACTAATGATAATTTCTTCAGTGGGAACAAAGTAGAATTAAATTGGTATCACGTGAAACGTGAGTACCGCGCGTTGTTTAATTCAGTACAAGTATCATGGGAGATGTCGGTTGAATAAGAAAAGAGCTATAATATTCATTACAACGGAAGATTTCGCTATATAAGAAACGTTTTCAGTGCTTTTAATGATATTATTTTTACAAGAATTTGCCCTCTTGAGAGATAGGGGAAATGTGTTTACTCGTACAATAGAATTTATGTACGTATGTGCTTGGACTTAACTACAATCTAATAAACCTATCGTATATTAATATAAAAAAATAGATTTACACACTATAAATAGCATTGTAGATATTCTCGCATTTTTCTAATTTCTGTGTAATAGTCATTATTTGGTGTGGATTTTATTTCCTTTTTGGATTCATTTAATAAAAGCATAATTATGAAAATGTTGCATATTTGAAAGTATTATACAATCTGTCTTGATGAGTAGTGCCATTACTAGTAGTAATTGCCTTAATAATTTGAAGTCTGACGAATTCTCAAATACTAGTAAAATGGGTTAAACACCATAAATTACATTGCTAGCTCGTTCGCAGCACAAAAACAGCTAACTCCGAAATGTGCACTGCATTGGAACATCGTAAATTCTATGATTGATTTCGACACACGGTCCAGTGGACTTTGAACTTTAAACGCTTCAACATACGCCACAATTAAGGTTCGGACGACAAACTAAAAGTAGTGGTTAAAAAACGGACAAGAATATCGGCACTTTGTGAAACGAAATTACGTCGTGGCGGTTGAATTTTGCAGAAGGAATGGCACTAGAATACAATATTCACATCGACATCGGAGCAAGCTGGACGTTTTATACGAATAGGAAATACGATATAAATCGAATTTACAATTTGTTTTAAGCTTGTCCTGCGCTTTTGTAATCGACTTCAAAGAGGTACTAATTGAGGCTGGGTTTAGATTGTCAACATTTTTATGATGGTCAAGTACTTGTGTACTTGACCGTTATTAGGTACTCTATTTTAATACGATTAATACGATCACGATACTGCTTTTGTGTAATGTACCTAAGATTTCCAGAGATATTGTCCTGAAGTGTTAGGCGGTAATGGTTGTTGTGTTATGTCGAGCGAAATAAATTTTGTTGAGGAAAAACGAAACGCCACATTGTTATGTCTCAATGATACACTCCCGGACACCAGAATGGAGCCACCCTGTATTTTTCTGACCTTCCTTATGGCCTTGCGGTTAACATTATTTTTCTTCTTCTGGCATTTAAGCATCTTTATGTAGAAAAGTGAACGGTGACTCTTTCAAATGTCCGTAAGTACTTTCGAATATGGTGGCTCCATTCTAGTATCCAGAAGTATATTATAGATTGAAAATGACATTCAATTTCAACAACATTAAAAAAAAATTAAATGCGTAGGTATTATTTAAAAAATAGAAGACGATTTTCTTTTAAATACGGAATCACAAATTTCACTATGTCAACACTGGTTATACCTAACACTATTTCGATATCGAGAGGAAACAGCAATGACAGGGGAATGGGGAAATACGGAAATTACATTTCTGCGTTAATACATTACGAATGAATTCTTATCGCTAGCGGATTGAAGACAACTCTCCCAGGAATGTTGGATTTGGGTCAGTCATTCAGACCTTGACCGTGTCTAACGTTGTGTAACTCGGTTGATCATTACTATTTGTTTTGGATAACAAGATATAAGTAGCTATTGTACCTACTATTGTAAGTGTTAAAACCAATAACATAATAATAGTACTAGGTAGGCAGCTATTATAAGCAAATAAAGAAGTATAATTATTATATAGTAGCTGACAATTATCTTTAAGCAAATATGAATAAATAAAACAAATATAAAATGCAGAAATTAAATTATTAATTTAGATGTCTGTTCCAGTTGTGATTTTTCTGAAGGTACATTTATTACACAGTTAAAAGCCGATGGTAGTCGACAGGAGACTCATAATAATACCAATAAATAATTTACTAAGTTCCAATCTCGCCGCTCTATCTTGTGAACTAAGTTCGGAGTATTTTAATTATTACTATTTGCTTCTCTTAGCGAATGATCGCTTGTCACTTATACTATGGGGACGAATACAATGACACATCACATGTTTTAATTCGTCAAGCTAATAAGCTGTTAGAGCATACCACAGAAAAAGACGTACATACATACACTTGAATTTTTTTTTCTTATTTATTAAAAAAGACATGTACAAAAAAAATACAAAATTAGAAAGTATAATATTATCCTCTTTTTTTTGGTATAGTAGGGTAATAAGAAAAAAAAAGTTTTTTACATACTCGTAACATAAATGGTTCGCTTTCGCATAAATATTAGTAGGTCAACTAACCTTGGTCTGTCGCGGGACTGGCCTGATTCTCCATGTACAAGTTGCGTAGTTCTTCCTCTTGTTCCTCGGTCCAAACTCCTTTGCCCGGTTTATCCCTGGAGTTAGGACAGCTTTACAATATATCACAATTTACCGCAAACAACTTCGTTATAGCCTATCAGTTAATATGGGAGTTCTTAGTGCCGTTATAGTTCTAGTTGCGTTGACAAAAGTTGCCAGTTGAAATTATTGCCGACTGAGCCGAATGCGAATTTTATGTTTTCCGAACAAACCCAAACTAGGACTCGGCGTTATAGGTCCCTTAATAGTATCCAAATGATATATTGCTTTCAGCGAGTTCGTATTAAATTTGGAATAGGTATTTGCTTCTATAATTTAGCGCGTATTCACTGAGTAATTTTATTAATGGCTCTCGGAAATTTTGCTTCTTTGTGTATTGTCATCGCTTTCGTGTGTAAGGAAATATGAAGATTAATGAAAACCATTAATAAGCTAATTTATTTTACAAATCATATTTGTTACAGCATTTTCTGAATGATTTATCGGATTACCTCATTTATGCAACACGATTTTTGAGACCATAATTTTGGAACCAATAGATAATACGAAACTATTTGTACCCAAATAATTTTATACTGACATTTTATTTTAATTAACCCTATTACTTATTTTACGCTATCATTTGAAACATAAATAATAATGTTAAGTAACAACGGATACCCGTAGATATTGATTTTTCAATTTCATTTCAATATAACTCGTGTTTGATTGGGCGTTCTATCGCCGACAGGAGCTATTCCTGAACATTTCATCTGAAAACCGAGACCGAGTGAAAATATAGGTGAATTCCGAATTGTTTGAATTGACAATCGAATTAGAAACGCCATTCATACTTCCAATTTGATCCGCAAACTATTATTCCAAATATGAGAAGCGAACTGATTCCATTCGACTATCTCAATTCAGTAGAAACTTTTGTCTTTGTTACTTTGTTAGTTTAGTATGTAGGTTACGTTTCAAAGGGATTTGTATATTCGCAAAATATTATTTTTTAATTTCGGTATCGGGTATCAAAGAACTTTATAATTGGTCAATATTAAAGTGAGTTCTGTAATTACAGAAAACTATAAAATGGACGGAAAATTCAGTCTTCAAATACATTTAGTATGGCGTGAGACTTTCACATACAAATGTAGGTATTATGTAGTATGCCGTGAGACTTTCACTAATAGCAACTAAGTAGTGTAGTCCATGTGTCAAGTTAAGTTCTCATTAGTGGCGCCATCTGTGACTAGCGGCCGCGGCGCTCCTCGCAATATTGAGCTCAGTTATTCATGTCCTTGAGCTCGCACTACTAACATGTGCTATTTATGTCTTCTATTGTCTCTTATAGCCACAAAAACTATTATTCTACTATTTTATTTATAGGATTCTATATTTTTATAGACTATCTAGGTCACTTACTACGCTACTGATATCCATTAATAAAATTCGTCCATTAAAAGATGGCAACAAAATACTACCTATCAATAATCAATACTATTATGAATTCATTTTTCGAAAGCTCCGATTATACAAGTCATGACATATAACCGATCTGATATGTGTGATGGTTAAGTAATGTATTCACTTGTTTGGTTTGCAATGTTATGGCAATTAATGAGGATTGGCGATTTCTATGTTGAGAAGTCAGTGGCTAGAACGAATAATAATTATGCGTACCATAAAGTTAATGTAAAGAAAATCGACTAAGTTTAGTTTTCCCAGAAATGTTACAAAGTGAGATATTATGGGTACCTACATTAAAATAAATGAAATATTTACCTTCCATCGTTGTAAAGGTCGTAACCGAGTTCTATTTCAATCGCGTCCTTTGATGTCTTCCAGAAAAGCAGTTCTATGAATACTTTGGGGTTGTTCGCCGCTATCTCGGTAAACTTTCTCAGAATGAAGATAGCGAACTTTTCCAATTCCTGAAAAAATTCTTTATATGACCGTAAAACCGAGATAAAGTTAAACGATTATCGCAAAGCAAAAACATTTATATTTTTAAGAGCCAGTCGGTCAAAACATACATTTATATTTATGGTTCATAAAGAAAAAGTGGACGAACGAAATTGTTCGGGTTGATAGGATCGTTCGAAAAGTTTATTGTAAAATAATATTTTCAGCTTAGTTGTAAGGATTTTTTGCGAGATTTTTTCGCTTGATTTATCAAGGAGCATAACTTTTGAAACAACACTTTTTTAGCAACTCAATTGAAGGCATCCTGTGATTTCTCATGCATAAAATTTTATAGTACCTAATTATTTACATTTTTTAGCGAATTTTCTTGCAAAAACATACCTTCAAATGGGGCATGGGGTTTGCTAGAACTTTCTGGAATATTAGGAACAGTGAAGCCTGGAACATCATGGAAGGTTTCTTACAATCCCAAGCGATGCGGTGCAACATCTTTAATACGCAGTGGTTGGTGTGAGCGGAGTTCTTCTCGTATCGTTCCAAGAGAAATACACAAGCGCTTATTACGCGCGCATGACAGAACCTGTTTCATTTCAATAATTATATTATTATTTTTGCATGTTTTAAGTCGTAATTACACAAATATTCCTAGAAGATTAACTCTCTATTACTTAGAACCTACGCTACATAATTATAGTCTAAATCCTAATAAATCGAATTAAAAAAATATTTTCCAGATGAAACATTCTTTATTAGAAATTAAATCTTCATAAGTAAAGACAAAGATTTATTAAAGAACAGCTTATTATCTTTTCTGATATAAAATAAAAAATACTATAACGAAACTTTTTTTAAAGAAATAAACCAAAAATTAACATAATCTAATGACATAATCTATTTACATCCATATTTCGTCATCTTTGATTGTTATATAGTATATTGAGTAGAAATAATGTGCTACGAAATGTTCTGCGTTTTGTTGTTTCGTTGAAATAATTGTGATAAACGGTGGACGCGACGATGGGAAGGAATGGCCGCCATTCGTGATTTTCACGAGTTTTCCGCGGCAACTAATTATCTACGATAATTGCTGCTTCAGCGCGAAATAAAGTCAAATAACTATTTTATTTTCACTATAAAAAATATAAAGAATACGGAAACTAAAAATAGTTGAAATTGCCAGTATTTTTTTCTAAATTTAAACCGAGTGACATTCCAAATATGCAGCGAGTCAGTGTAGTTACCGTATTATTTGTTAAATTTTTAACTCGTGCGTATTTTAAACACAATTTGTTTTTCTCTCTAAATGGTTATTGATTAAATATAACGCCATATTTTTACATGGTGAATAAAGCATTATATTATTCTTAAAAAGATTTCCTACACAATAACTAGGCAAATTACAAAGGTCAAATTAGCAGGTGCTACTACTAAACTTAGGTACAACATAACATTATTTAAGTTAATTAAATAGGCAACTGTTAGAATATATAATTCGTGTGTATTGAAGTAAACGTAAAGTAATTTCATCTCAAGATTACTTCCATAAGAATTTAAGGTACAGAGGTAAGTACTCTGTAAGTGAAAGCATCGAACTCATTACCCTCAGAATATTAAATTATTCATATCCTTGAGCCAATTTATATGAATATCTCAATGTTTGAAGTAAACGAAAAGCTAATAAATGATTCAATTTACGTTTCATAAATTGTTCGTGATTTAACATTTGCTTCATTAAACATGAAAAAAATATTTTAAGGCACCGAAAAATTATATTCTGATATTTTGTAGATGAAATTAAAAATAAATAAACTTTAAGCTTCCCTTTATCACAATGGTATTACAAGTTAATAGGTAGATGAAAATGGATGAATTCATACATTACAAAATAGAACCTTGCATTGGAAAATGTAATAACACGTGTCATTTTGTACTTTATCACCGCACATAAAATGCAGGTGTAATATCTACAACTGTACTATCTCTCTGCTTTTAAACGAGAAATTTACAAAAATGAGGTCAGCTGCAAGGTGATTTAAAATAGATTGTGATCGTATATCGCGCGGCGCCCGTTGCATTGCCAACTTAACGAGTTTTATTTTACAGCCGACTCCCGAACACTAATCGATACCAGGTATCGAGTAATACCTCCCTTACGTTTAGTAATTAATACTACTTCCCCTCATAAAGTATTTACCTACTTTATTGATAAAACAAGTAAAGCTGTAGGTACAACTTATTGATTTGAGTAGTCCCTAGACTGTGAATAAAAAAAAAAGTTATTACCTCTGAACGAAGTCTAGAAAATCGAAGTCAGTTTCGACAACTGCTCTCGGTCGCTCTTCTTCCTCTTCTTCATCTAAATAAAAATAATATAAAAGATTTACCAATATTACCACTAATTTTACTACCTATTCCTGTAAAACTCTTATTTGAGATAAAGACAAAATTTTATGTCATACACTATAAGGTTGCTACCTACTTTAGCAATCACAGCATTTTGTATATCGTGCATTACAAATTCAATTTCCTTTCTCTAGGGGGTCTTTAAGTATTCTTAGGAGTAGAGTTCAAATACATTAACTGTTAAATACTACTTTAATAAACAAACTTGCTGTACAAGTTTTCGTGAACCCTCCCTAATATTGACGAGGTTTGACTGCTGCTGTAATTAAACAAGTGAAATAGCGTGGCCCGGTATGACGGAAACCCTTATAATAAATTGCCTATCACAGTCACGCAAGAAAGAATATTCCTCTAGAGTAGGCGAATTTATTATTTCGCTAAATTCTCTCGCACAAAATATAAAATTTTAAAGGTTTTCAACCGTAAATTATTTACAACTTTGGGTTGATTACTTTAGGTCTTATTACTATACTCAAACCTATAAGATATAGGATACAAGATATTGGATAGGATGCGTTCAAGTATTACGTAAGAATTTTATTGAAGATTTTTGATGCTCCCCCTTGTAACGCGGCGTAACGTATTCCGTACTCTCCGACCTCCTTCCTAAATGTTACGTAACTCAAAAAATACTATTCTTAAAAAGATGGTTGCCATTTTGCCGACTTGTGAGAATTATATTCCCTGGTTTTTATGTAATAAAAAAACAATGTTACGTAACGCGTTGCTCGATCCCCACTCCCGCCTATGTAACGCATCATAACAATTTACAAATTGCGTTACGTAACACTATTGTTAAACACCCCCATAATACTATCAAATTAAATTAATACCTATACAAGTATCTTGAATAAAAAATGATTATAAAAATATAAATAAAGTTGGTTTACCTTCTTCATCATATTCCGAACTGTCATGCGTTTCCGTTTCATTGTTAACATTTACTGGAACGAAATATTTTATATTGTAAAAGTAAGTCGCGGAAATAATAATGTTCAAAAGTCACTTTTTCGAAATATCGTAAACAACGACATCATGCCATAAATTATCAAAATGTGATAAACTGAATTTATACAAGTATATCTACCATAATTTACCTAACTATGTAGGTAAGTAAAATTCCTATATAAGTAGTAACTTAACAAAAAATCTTGAACAAAACAAGTAAAATTCCTAAATATTCATATGGGAAACAAATTTTCTCGAGTCCCTGGTAAGGGGAATATAAAGGAGTTATCGTGATGTACTCACGGAGCGCGGCGCCCAGCTCGGCGCTGTATATAGTGCCCAACATGTCGAGCTCGTCGTCGGGCGCGGTGTCCGGCGCGCCGAATATCCCGTCCTCGGCCCACACTTCCCTGTGCAATCATTTAATGGACTCTCCGAATGTCTTTAAACATTTTATAAAACAGGATTTTATAAGGCAGATTTCTGCGGCGATTGAGACTTTGTTGGAGTGAAAAAAATTCTAAAATTTATAAGTTTATGTTTCACTGAGGAACTAATTTGTAGATGTGCACATAGCAAAATATGTTTCTGTATACACAGTGCTATACCCTACATACATACATATGTGTATACTGTATAAACTATGTATTACTCCATAAATAACGCAAAAGAAATGTCAGTAGCTATATGGTAGGAATATATGCGTCTCTTTTGTATACAGGTTTTTTTTATTTTAATAAAGACAAATATATAAATAGGAGACGTTCCTGATGTAAAATCAAGTAATACATAGGTACAGTAAGTCATTGTAGATATTAATCTAAACATCAACTCAGTGAATGTGCAAAATTAGTGTGAAATAAAACGCAAAATGAGTGTGTTGTCGATATCATGATACGAACCTCGCCGCTCTGAACGTGCCGATAGCATCTTCATACTTGTGTTCCCGCATCAGTTTTTGAATTTTTTTCATGCAGTCTCCTCTGTATGTACAGTAAATTTCGTTTAGTTAAGTTAATATCCTATACGCTTAAATATTTACAAAACCTGTTTTAAAAATAAATGTTTGTTTTAAATATAACACAAGTTATAAAAACGTACTATAAATATATCGACAATAATTTAGGATTCTGTTATCATATTAAAATTTCTAATTATAATTACCTATACATACATAGGTTGTGGTTACAGTCGTGAAAACGCAAAAAACAATAACATTATATTTGGCGTTTGTTACTAAATCATGCCACAATGACGTTTGACGTATTTGATAGAGAGTTTGGGTATATGAATGATCATCGATATTGGGCGGAAGTACTATTAGCTAATATTTGGTACACTTAACAATCTCGTACTTTAGAAACACTTCACCGCTACACTATTTTGACACAAATTACGATCATTAGTATTGAATGTCTGATTTTGATCATCTACTTTTGCCGTTGACTGTACCTACCATTGGACGTATGAGCGAAGGAATGCAAGGAATTAATTGTCGATTCTTAGACCCGGATAAGAGAGGGAAAATTTCAAAGATCACAGGAATATTCAAATTTTTCTCCTTTATTGATCTTTTAATGAAGTAATTTCTTAACTAGCTAAGAATGTTTGATATAAAATAATAACTTTATAACGCAGAGCGAAAATAATATGACGGTAAAATAATATTTTTATACATTAGTATTTAGTATTATTGCCTGCCTTGTTACTCTAAATCTAAAATCTCTCAATTTACGTCTTTCGGTTGCAATATTGGCGACTATAACCATAAGGATGATTTCCTAAGTTTCTTTTTTCACGATTTTTTTTTATTATGTTAAAAGAAATCGTGAATAGCAAACGAGCTGACAGTCCCACCAACCCAATGGACATAGAGTAAACCTCGAGTAGGACCATAGGGGGATTGTTATCTAGTTTGTTAGTAGGTTCTATTAGTAAGAATATTCGTTGTTGTTAATTTATGAACTACCTGACCTGGAAAACTTCTTAAAAAAACTGAACATTTTTTTTTTGATTTTATATATTTACTCTCCTTTTAAACCTTCCCTGGATTTCCACAAACAATTTAAAACCAAAATTAGCCAAATCGGTCCAGCCGTTCTCGAGTTT
>LGAG01000024.1:929343-956392 GCA_001278395.1 Lerema accius
CTCGTCGAAGGTACCACTAAGTACTGCCGCCAACTGAGGGCGGATCTCTTCCCATACTGGGACCGAAGCTTCAACTACCGGCTTTGACTTCTGCGCCTTTGATTTTGCTTCTGTAAGTCCAAAGTCGATCAGGCGTGTCAAACATGTCAAGCATGTTCATTTTATGGTTACATAATGACATGCAAAAATGTTTTGATAAAAATGTCCACGTGTAACATTAGTATGCACGTCAGTTTTCACACCTTTCCGGGTACTAGCACCCGTGTTAAAAGAAAGAAAAATAAGTGACTACTATAAAACAAAATCATTCGTTCTCTTATTAAAATCGCTTGCAAGTTTGCTGTAATTTTTTTACCTTTATTTAATAAAGTAATTTTCATGTGACTTGGAAGCAGATTTTATCGTTCACTTTGAAACAATTTCACGTAACAATGTTACTCAAATTACTATTATAAAAGCTTATTACAATTGGCATCGTTAGAGAATTAGGTCGCTTGCTGGTCGCTTCCATTCAATGAAATCGAATGTGTGACGGGAATACTTTTAATGCCTCTGCAGCGAGGAATTTAAAGCGAATTCACATGAACGCGTGGTTTTGTGGTTTTTAGTTTGTAACTACTGCACCGACTCTAATATTATATACTAAGTTTCTTAGTTTAAATGATTCCAACTTGATCGTATGTTCGTGATTACAAACCAAGTTATATTCAAATAATTGGTAACGTGTTACAAGTCTTTAAAATCTTATTTTATCTGATGGAATTTTAAAATGTTCCGAATATATGGACAGAAAAATCTTATATTACATAAACTTATATACTAAAAAGTTTTACCGTTGAAAAGAACATCTAAAAATATATGTAAAA
The DNA here is from genome assembly GCA_001278395.1 of Lerema accius. NCBI lineage: Eukaryota > Metazoa > Arthropoda > Insecta > Lepidoptera > Hesperiidae > Lerema > Lerema accius. The sequence continues at coordinate 930,210 of LGAG01000024.1, forward strand.
GAAGTGTTAGAGATACTAATCAAACATTAAACAATCCCTATTTATACATAGACTTCATACGCCTAAACAGCGTCAGTCTGTTCTGTCATATAATTCAAGAGCTAATTTGGAACTCTTACGACGTCACTGAAACATTAATTCATTATTTCGGGCTCGTTGGACATCAAAAGCAAACACTCCCTTTGAAAAGCGTGGTTAAACGGCACTTTACATTACTAGTCCGTGGGCGAAAGCCTTGGCTTATTAATTATACTAATGAGTAAGTATAACTCACTTTTGGGTTTCGGTTTTTGGCGAACTTTTTTCTGTACAACCAGCCCTGTTTTCTTGCAATAGTGTTCCAACATCTTGAGGAAAAGATGTACTGTTTCCACAAGGTCCACCAAGTATGACCTATAAAGAACATGCTTTAAGACCGCTGTGCACTTAGTGATGTTGGTCAAAGTTTTAGGCCAACATGTAAATGACTAATAGGCATGGGTATGTTGGTAACGGCGACCTATATTGGCTGAGTCACTGAATCATGTTGGTTTTTCGAAGATGCCTATGTATATCAATATGTGAGCAGCAACTTTGTCAATCGGAACTTTGGCTTATCAAGTTGGTCCAACATCTAAGCCCAATGTGTAGGTACAGCAACAACCATGCGAAATAGTAAAAAAAAACATTTTTTTTTTTCTAAAAACATCACATCAGTACCTAACATGCCCTTTAACATGTTATTTGGGTGAACTTTAACCGTTTGACCTTTTGGCTAATCTGATTTACGTTCAAGTCTAGGGATAGGGACATCAATTGAGCTGTACCGACTTTATAATGAGTGCTGAAATACATAATATGACAAAATAGAAATGGATCATACCTTGGCATCTTGGTATCATCGTAGTTAAGAAATGTCGTAAGTATAAACTCCCTGTACTCCAACACGTAAAAAATGTTACTTTTTAACACTTTAGCTGACTCCTTAACACCTTCATCGGTACTTTTGTCCATGACGAGTAAAGTATAAAGCAATTCCTTGTACGCTCTCAGAGCTAAGTGAAGTCTTCGGACCCACACCGAAAACTTTTTCTTTTCTACTTTGATCATGTCATAATACTTTTCCATTTGTTGCTGCACGTAATGAAACATTGGCACTGACATCGTCTCACTACAATAAAGTTATAAGTAGATTGATAACTTTTAGTTACGTGGTCATTAGTTTATCAGCATCGTAATACCATAATGTATACGGAATTCAATGTACCTACTATATGTAGTAAGTAGAAAAGTATTCAGCAATAACACTAAAACGCCCATAATTGACTTACCTGACCAATCCAACTTCAAATTTGTGTCCTCGGTTGAATTCCATGAAAAATTTTATCGCCCACAAATAATACGACTCGTCGTTTTGCTGAGCTTTCGCTCTAACTAGCACATCCTTTACGTAATGCATCAACGGATTATACGAACTATTCAGGAATTCTATACAAAATTCTTTGAGAAATAATCTAAAAGAGAAATGTCAAGTTTATCACAATGTACATTTATTAACGCTCCCTGCAGAGTAAGGGGTTCCAAATTTGATTTCTAGTCGGTGAGAACAACTGAATTATTCTTCTTGGCATTTGGGTGTTTACGATTTGCCAATTTTGTATGTCCGTGTCCCCTACGATTCCCTCGACGCAAGGAATGCTAAGGCCTTATTTCCACTGAGCAATGTGTCGCACAGCTAGCGAATGAAGTATCAAATGCGTACCTACCTACGTCATTTGGGGTCACAATTAAATTCTACAAAGTAAGTAATTCTCTAAATGGTTGTCAAAGAAGTAACTTATACACAATACATATTTCACTAAAATACAACTATACAATCAGTAAATACAATAAAATAGCACTTTATCCAAAACCATACAGAACCTTACCTTAAACTGCCTTAAAGTAATCGACTTAACTTTTCCAGTAAATAAAAATCGCTTGCGATCAACAACTAAGAGGAAGTAGGGTCTAAAACAGGCATATGAACGAACGTTGATATATTATTATAGAATGACAACGTGCCATCCCACGCATCAGCTATTGAAATTTGGCGCTAGCCGCCTACGTCCCTTTCCCTACGCTACTTAATTAACTTTGTCAATCACTGAGATTGACATAAATTGTACGGATTCAGCCGTAGGGCAATGGGGACTAAAGTGCCTAATAATCTATTTGTTAGTATGTAATGTGATATCTGCTGATCTTATATAGAGGTAGGTATATTGATCGAGTTGCGCAATAGCGGTAGGAGTCACAACTTAGACGGATGACCCCTAGTGACAAGTGTTTGAAAGCTTTCGAACTTTTACATACATGTTGAGATCCTACAACAGATAAGTATTCCTACAGTTCTGATAACCATTAAAGCCTAGGTGTTCCTAGTTTGTTTTTTTTACTTTTCTTTTGTTTCAGTTATGCCTACAATTTTTTTTCTGCAGGATTAATTACTATTGATCTAAAAGGGGATCGTAGACCACTCATGTTCGCTTGCTCATTTATCGTCTTGTATGAAAAAAACATTAAATGAAATATCCATCATAATTACGTCCAACGAGGCGAGCTCGTACGGTCAGAATAATATAAAAAGAAATTCCCCGAGCGCGACTGTTTTTCTGTATGGCTGCGCTAAGCCTGAACGATTAATGGATTTAATAAATAAACAATTACACTCTCATATTCCGCACTAGGATTCCCTGTATCGCAAGTGGCATGAAAAAATAATAAATACTACATTAATATTACCGGAGGACAAAATTTTAACCATAGATCTGTGCCGACCGGGAATCGAAACCGGAACTCCTTACTTCGCAGGTAAGGTTATAACAATTTATTTCTATGACCCTGTATAGTAACGTATGTATGTATACTCTACTGAATCATAGTCAGCAATCTATGGTCATTACTATGGTAATGACTACGGTCAGAACATTATGGTCACAACCAACTAAGCTATAAAGTTTGGTACACTACTTACCTAATTGCGAATGCTGATCTTCTCTCCAAGACCCCACTTTCAACAGGCCTCCTATTTTTAGGTTTAACCAGCTTTGACTTCTTACTGCCATTAAAGCTTAGATTAGATATTTTGTTTAATGGTTTAAAACTTATTAATTCATTATCTGATATAGATTTCATGTTCTGTACCACATATGTTCCTCCAAAACGGGAGTGTCTAAAACATTTATAAATATATAAACATAACATAATTACTATGTAATAAGCATAATGTTTAGGTACTATTCTATAATAACGGTATGAAATAATACCTTGTACCCGAGTACTGTTTGATTTTGTGAAGTCTTTGTTTTGTTTCTGACATTCTTAGAGACAGCAATTCTTGATCATCCCTCAACTTTTCATCAACACTTCTCTGCAGAGCTGCATCGGCCAGGCTACTTGGGTTTTGTTCTCTCAATAAATGAGATATAATTTCAAGGATATGCATAAAATATTGTTTTTCATTTTCTGAAGACATGTATAGAATTATATCTAGTATTCCTGATTGATTAAGAGCCCATAGTACCTATAATAAAATCAGCTTTTTAAATACTATACTATCACACTTTAGTCAAAACTGTCATATAATGCAACTAAACTCATTAGAAAGGCTATTAGATTAATAAAATAACAATATGATTATGTGGGTGAATCTAAACAATGTATCTTGATTTTCAGTGTGTCAGTAAAGTGTTTTCGGAAGATCAGAACACTTTCCAACTGTATCATGAAGGCCCGGACATCAGGAAAACAAAATTGGTTTTTGCCATAACTAATCAAACTAGTCCAATTTCAATTATGTATCCAAAATTTCAGCTCAATCGGACAACGGGAAGTTGGTTTTCAGGGCAGTCAGATATTTTTGTAGCTGATGTTACATCAAATACATTTTTAACACATATGACATAAATATTGTTGTTAAAGAGATTGGTATATTATTTTATTTACCTGGTCATGTATACTTGCATCATTTTCTGGCCTCCGTTCCTTGTCAAGATCCGCAGGGACATGCAATACATTTCTTAGAAGTATTAAAATTCTTTCTATTATCAACCCAGTATCTTCATCTCTTTCTGACCAGTCCTACGTAAAATCAATCCACTTACTTATAAAATGTAAATTAGTATTACAAAATAAGAAATTTAATTTACTTCATTGTCATGATTTGAAGTTAAAATAAGAGTTTTTGATGATATACACTTATATTAATATAATTTTTACTTTTTATTTTATTTAAGCTGTCCCTAAACTTAAGTGTCATACAAAATAGTTATTGTGGGTAGGGATATCAATAGATTTAGAATCACTAGCAGGACCTTCTAATCACATCCCCCCTATAGTCCTACTTTTAGTTTGTTAGGGTGTCTAAAGGCAGCAGAGGATGGTGGCATTGTAGGCTCATTTGCTTCTCGTACCATAAAAAAAAATCACATATATATCTAATAAGTAATGTATTTTGCACCATACTTACAATTTCTAGTATCTTAGCCAGTTTCTTAGCAAAAACTTGCCATATTTCAATTTTAGTAAACGCTTCTTCTTTATATGATTGTAAGTGTGACAATAATTGTAAATAATTATGTCTAGCTGTCCTTTCAACAGGTATTTCCTCTCTGTATAATAGTAAGGCTGGATTTGTTAAGTTTACTATAAGTCTGTAATTAATTAAGTTTAAATATTATTACTTCTATATAACTTGCTTGATCTAATAATATTTTAGTTATAAACTATTAAGTTTAGACAAACATTAGACATCACAAACTGTCAAGACATGAAAATAAATAGTATTTTATGTGCAACATAATATGGATTCAAAGTTCAAACCGAGAATTATTCATTAGATGAACAAAAGTGCTACTAACATACAAGGCCATTTATTCCCACATATTCAAGCAATAAAAGAACCAAGATACATGACCTTAACATATCTAGGTGTTTAACAAACCAAATATTTATATGTAAAATAGCCAAATCGAGTGTATAGCAGTAGTATTGTATTTTACTTACCGAAGTGTTACATCAAATAGTTCTGGATTTTCCCAATGATCAACTAACATAGGCAGCAGATCAGTTTGTAATACTTTAGTTTGACCAAAGTGTCTACGAATTTCATGGTCTTCTCCATCACGTCGCAAATACCGAATTAAGTCTTTTACGGTATTTAGTGTAAAGTCGTCTATCATGTACTTCCCTGTTTTTTTATTAAAGGTTCCCAACGCATTGCATGTAGCAGAAAGTTCGGCTGATAATAGCGAAGACATTTCTGTAAGTTTTGGAATACTCCTGAAGTTCACTGGTCAACTTTTTAAGACTGCATGTGCATGATAACTTCTTTTTGTTTAACACATATTGACACTTTAAAAAACTGGGTATTTTGGGATTAACATTAGCTTGTTACTTAACTTAAGAACTTTTTAAATTTGTACACAACACGGCAAGTTAAATTGGTTTCAAATATTTTGTTATTTTCTTTACTTGACAAATACATTTGATCTGACATTATAAAAAGCCCGCGAATTGTTGTTTTGAAACTTAATTTTTGACGTTCCTCACAGAGTATACATAGCAGAGTATTGACTTTTGACAGCTATTGATGTTGTAATTTTTTTTAATAAGCTATTGACAGATGTTGAGTAATATACAGCCATAGAGCAAATTTTCGGGAATAGAGAGTCCACTCCGACTGCTAATGATTGCTTCCGTTTACATCAGCTATCCACAATATCTTAATGCAGGGTAAAATTTTTCTACTCCTCTGTAATTAGGTAAACAGAAACACTACAACATTTATAACTATTTATTTGTGAATGACCTAATGCCAAAATAATGTTCTGATTGATAATAAAAAGCCCGGATGATTATTATTTTAGTCATTGGTATTTGAAACCTACTAAGTAATTACCCTTTAATTGTTACTTAAATGTTTTTTTTTCTATTCGTATCGTATTCACGAAATAACATTATTCAACTTCGATATTGCTACAAATATCGGAAGCCTAACGTTGGTATTACCTAAGGTAACGTAATCCTAGCTATTGCTATCGTGCCAAAACGCATCCTGAAGGGAGACTGGCTACAGGCCAACGAAAATAAGCGCAATTGCTACTCTATCTCTGTAATAGCATCGATTTTGCTCGTTGTAAATAAAACATACAGCGAAACGTTCCGAACACGCTACATTTTCGTAAAAAGTAGTACAAAGGCGAAATACAAATAATTAAATTATTCATCTACCTATAAGCTAGGTAACGGCATTTTAATTTATCAATATGTGTTAATCCACTCCAATTCTAGGATATTGCAGTAAACTAGGTTGTTATTGCAATTTGTGAAAAATTTGGTAATCTTGTCAGTATTCCAATAATATTATGATAATAATCAAAGAATGAATTTATAAGGTTAATTCAGTTCTTCTTTGACCCTAAGTGTCGAAATGGATTTGGGGTGTTATTTTTGATGATAACGATACGATTACTGCTTATTTTGCTTAGCATACCTACACTCTTTATTTATTTTAAGGACAGGGCGTCATAAGTTTTAGAAATATCATAATGGTTAAAATAGGTACCTACTAAATACCGTACTAATACTAAGAAGTCTTATTCCCTATTTCACGCAATTCATTCTATCATAAAGACGTATGAATATAAGTTATAGGAATAACCGACCGATTTCCTGCTAAGAAATCATAGAAATAAGTTTCGTAACACGTAGGTATAAAACCTATTAATATTACTACGGCACGAGGATAACATAATAATAAGACATTCAAAGGATAACTTGATGAAAAGGAAAATCCATTTGCTCACCATTTTTCTTTCGCATTAAAGTACTTTTGTGGAGTCACACAACTTTTGCGCGAAGTAAAAAGGGTTTTTCTTGCCTTCTACCGTTAAGGAACGAAAAGATTTCAAGCTCTCTCGAGACCTCCGGTAACATAATGAAAGTTGAACTCACGGCGGATAATTTCCATAAATCATCTGTTCCGCGATGGTATTTAATAGGTGTTTATTTCATTCGGAACCTATGCAATATAGAAATACTTAATACAACTTACACGGATATTAGGTATTAATAAATTTGTTTTAATGAACATTTTAACAGCATCTGGTATTTTCTTATCCGAAGTATGAGGACCAAAGGAATTAAGCAAAGGAACTTATGCAAAGAGAAATGCCCAATTGAATTCTACAAATGTCTTTTGATACTAGTAAAGTGATTGCGAACCCGTTGCGACAATTTTCTAATCGAGATACATTTTTAACCGATAAAAAAATAGGTAGATACAATAATGATAATCTGTTGTTGGATTTTAGTTGCTTTTCTTTATATAACGATACTCCTATCTGCGACACGGAAATTCTCAGAGCGGGGGTGTGACTGTCACGCGTACTTAAGTGTTTATTTATTACTTTCGACACTATCTTACTACGCCTCGATGTCTATGCATTATAAGACAGTGAAGTGAAATGGATACTTATCTCCTTGATATAAGTAAAACTAAGTGAAAATGAGTTTTAGTTGACATTGTTTTATAATCTTTATTGAATATATTATCTTGATAATCAGGTTTGTTTATCTATTGACTTTATTATTTAAGTACACATACGTGCTCACGAAATTAACACCAGGTAATTATTATTATTAGCCGCGTCACAAACACCAATCTAAAACTCATTTAATTATGTCGCCAATGTCCCAAATATCCTCGGGTCATTCTATCTGTGCCGTGTGTTTTCAAATAAACGTATACTGCAAGCAGAACCTCTAGAGGTATTTCGCAAATTACTCTAGTAATGTAATAGGTAGGTGCCTATAGTAGATACATTCGTCGGGGAACTCCAACGAAGCGGATGAAACTGAGCGTCACTTTTAGCTTTTGCAAATAAACTCAACCATCATGAAATTACAAATTTCATTTACGTTTTGTTTTTAATTAATTAATGAGGCAAATATTTGTGTTCGTCGCTAATTTTGTTATGTGTAATAAATTTCTCATAAATAATGTGCCTCACTGCTTTCATGTTTCGACTGCTTCTTCGTCAAGTAGGTTTTGTGGTTTAGGCTCGTGACGTTGATTTTGTGCTGACGTCATAGAACCCACATCATCCGTGCGTTAAGATAAATCGACTGTGACCTCATTTGTCAAAATCTGATGACAAGTGGTTTGAAAATTGGGCGTGTAATAAAAAGCGGAAGACTTAAAACAACCGTTACAACATAGATGTTTAATGTTCGTTGAAGGTGGTAAAGTGTGTGCTAAATTTGTTTCGATTTACGAAAATGGTGACTAAACTTAACCGACCCTTCATTAATCACGGTTGGAGCTCTGCACACAAGAATGCTGTGGATACTTTGGTGCTTTTTTTAGACCGTTCTATCTGCTACACCATGCAACAATTTAGATCAATGGCTCTTCGATAATTTTAATTGATCTATAAATGTGCCATAGGTTTTGCAATTTACTTAGGCACTTATTCTTTATTTGAAATTTGATGCTCTTGATGTTTGAATACTCATGGGCGGCAGTGGCCATTATCTTTTAGTGCTCAGGCTTCTTTCTACCCGACTGGGGCAATTAGTTATAAGTAGTTACCCCGACCCGCAAAAAAATTTTACTCCTCAAATTATTTGTTCTTTTATTTTTGGGCTATCTTTTTTTATGTCAATATGCGTCAAACAAGCAAGCGTGACATATCATAATGAGTGGTCGCCGTAACCCATGGATATCTGTGACATCAAAATAGCATCGAATCTGTTCCCGAAAATGTCTATCAAAATAAAGCTTTGGTAGCCCACAAACACGGTTGATTTAAGGAATGTTTCCTATCAAATAATGTTAGCAACTCACGGCCAATGGGATAAAGTTTCTTCTTACTCATGGGTAGCCATGCACGATGTTAAACGGTCCTCATTTTTCTATAGTTGGAGGAAAATTGCTGTCGTATTTCCGGCTCACATGTCCTTAAGCTGGAGACAACGAGATTATCCGCGGGGAAATAAAATGGAGACACGAGAATCATCAATCTTTGCCCTTGCCATCCTTAAACGAAACTAATAAAAATGGTATCTTATTATTGGAAAAGCCTTGTTGATTAATGTAGTGGTACTTGTAACATACACTGCAATTTATTTGCTTTTCATTTGTTATTGAACACTTCTTTCTCAATACATTTTACGTTGGTATAGTATCTACCTCTACGTCTTTTGAATTACAAAGATTCTATAACGACAATAGAATACCGATATTTAACTTTACGATATTCAATACAGTTATTTAATCAGATGATCGATTTGCTACTGTAGACATTGTGTGAATATGGTTGAATTACATTTTTTTTAGTCTACAAATGTGTGGACAACTTAGCATAGTACATACCTACTATATCAAGGCGTTATCTCATAACATACCGAGTATATACTCGATTGCTATATAATATAATTTATTTAAAGTTCGAATGTTGTTAAAGTGGAAATAGAGTAATAAAAGCAATTAAAAGGCATAAGTAAAAGTTGGCCGACAGCCCGCAGCCGTCGAGCTTCGCTCTAGCCCGGCAAGTTTGTCAATTATAACTAAGGTGACTACGTTTGCAGAGTTGATTGCAAAAATACCGACGTAAGTACGGTAAGAGAATCTTAATAAAATTCGTCTTAAGTTGGGCCTCTGATTAAATTATGATTACAGTTTTGAATCAAGTCGTTGAGCAATGATTAATTTGATGGTCAAAATGTTGCTTTCCAACAGAGCCGCAAATTCGTGTGTGTTCAATATGGTTAGTACTGGTTTAAAATTTAAGCCAAAGAAGTCTCATATTTCATGAGTAATATCACTTTGGATAAAACGAACACGTTCGACAAATATTACCTACATTGCTACATACAAACATAATTTCTAATTCGCATGATCATATCCTAATAGTCCCTAAATAATGGCTTTGAAGCGCTAATGAGCATATTTAAAGTTTTATCTATGCAAGCCAAGCATGCACCGTCCATATAAGAAATAGGGAAGCATTAAAAGTTGAAGAGCGGCTTTGAGCGAAGTTTCGTGCAAGTTGTACAATCGGATTAAAGTAAATAGCTGGCGAGGACGGGGATATCTGTTATAAGCTCAGTATAATACCGAGGGGCTGTGAGTGTATTTCTAATCAAGGCTTCAAGACAGTTTCAGAGAGGCCGGGTGTGCGGGCACCCTGTTAATAGCGAAAGTACCCCACTAAGGGGCGCCGCTAGGTCTTATCTTGCCTCTTCCGACACCGCCGACTTACATTTAATTGTCGAAGTTTTATTGTATCCATCCTAATTACGATATTGGAAACGAAGATCAGATTATGTCTCTTTGAGTAACGTCGCCCTTTCTGGATTAAGCTCTATGTAATGAAAGTCGTAGGTACTATCGTTGTTATGATGTATGTAGAGAAGGTATCTGCGTATCTCTGCGAGAGAATGTAAAGTAGATTTACTAAAATTACGACCATAAAATATGAAAAAGGGAGAAAGTTCGCCGATAATAGAATTAAGATCTAAGGGTGACAGATACCTACGTACTATAAAAGTTATTTCATTCTAACGGAATGCTTTGATATTAGGTATATTCGAAGTAAGAAAATTTCAGAAGTTTTTATAAGGTAAGTTGGGGTAAGACTAACACACGGGGCAAGACTAACACTGTCTATTATCTCGATACGTATAGCTTAAATATGAAATTCTTCCAGTCTGTAAGATAGAACAAACGTAAATGTTCTCGGCTAAAACACACATGTCGTTTCTTCAAGTGCATGTCGAGATAATAGACAGTGTTAGTCTTGCCCCGTGTGTTAGTCTTACCCCACCTTACCTTACCTATATCTCCAAATATGAATTATTGTTATGCCGATGAAGTGTGAATTCAGTGACTAGCATAGTAAGCTGGTAAATGCAGTATAACTTTCTACCGATTAACTTTTATACTTACTTGTAATTTAGACAGAGATTCCTCAATGTCGACATCAATAATAAAAGCCAGCTTTTTATAACGCTTTCTTCTTTTATGTGTCGATTAATTAACAGCGGAGTAAAGGAAAGATACTATTATAATTTTGGATAGCTTAAAGTGGGTGACCACTCATAGCAAAAATAATCTTAAGTGGTTCCAGAGCAGCGTGGCATAGTACCTATGTTCTTGGCTTTCGAACTTACATGGGGTAGTAGGCCGTTAATGGTTTGCGGCCATACTTAGTAAGAATTTTTGTAAAGACATCAGACTAAGCTCTTGTATTTTAAAATGGAAACATGGAACTATACCTATTTAAATACTCAGTGATGCATGAATGAAACTTATGGAAACATCAAACCCAATTCAGCCCACTACGGCCTGTATTTCACACTGAAAAAGCCATACACATACACAAGTCAGTTAAGTGCAAAAGCATAAAGTTTAAAAACGCACGCAGCGTTAAATCGGGTACGGGGGCATGCAACGTGGAACAGCAGTTCCGAGAACAATTCAATTTACTTTTATAGCCCAAGCTGATCCCACTGCGGATCAACTCGCTTACGGACCGGGCGGGAACTAATCATCGACGTCTTGCCTGATTCTTTACCCATATCTCAAGTGATCGCTTCCAACACTTTTAAACACGTCTTAAAAAGTACTTAGAAACTCCAGTTTTTTTTCTCTATTCTATACCATCGGCGCGATGGGATTTTCCCTAGGCGACGTTTCGGGAACAATTCGATTTTTTCGAATCTGTTTTAGCGTCTCTAGGACTATCGACTACAGTTGAGTGTATAGCTAAGTCTAGAGTTACGTTCGTGGAGTTGCTAATTTTGGAAATAATGTTCATTTGTGATAAATTATAACATCAAGTTTAACAGAAAAACGAGATACCTATAGAAAAAAAGAAAAGCACATATTTTTCCTGCTGCTGTTTAATTTTCGGAAGCACAGAATTCTATCAAAATACAGACTGTTTAAAAAAAACAAAAGATGTAATTTTTAGTGCTAAACTTAATTTATTTATAGATCGGAACAGCAGGTAGGTAATTAATGGAGCCCAGTAGCGCGTAATAAATTCACCTGTATTTATCTTCTTTAACAGAACTGTCGTCGTGTCTATTTCTTGCTTTCGAGTAAATCACAGAAGTAAACTAAGAAACCAAGGTAGTTTGAAAAATGGATCTCCAAGGAGAACCCTCGTTGCAACCTTTTTCTAGCTTCCTTCCTTCGTTACACTAAGCTACAATTTCCTCAATTTACTTTTCCCAAGCAATGTTCATAGTGGGAGCTACTTCTAAGGAATCATGTGACTTGAATAGAAACTTAAGTATTAAAGACGAACAAAGATTTTGAATTTTGTTATTTTCCTTAACAGTGAAGTGTATTGTTCTTTTTACTTGTAGACAGAAATATGTAATGGTATCCAATATAAATTGTTTAGCGGATATTATTATTCAAGAGGCGGGCAAGGCCGAAGCAAGAATTCACCTTTTCCTTTGGGAGGAGGAATTAATCTTACTTCTAGGTAGGGAGGGTGTTGAAACTCTGGACCAGACGTGATAATTAACAAAGTTTAAAAAAAAACCATCACTTAGTCAGATTATTAAGATTTAAAGGTAGGGTTGAACCCCCTTCGCCCCCTAGTTACTACTACGGAAGCAATTGTGTAAATACGCCTAGGCTATAATAATATTTTCACTATTAATTCGATAGACATTTCAATAATGACATTGACCTAACATAGGTGAAGTCTTATAACAACAATGTACTCTCTAGCTAAAATGTACTTTAACTTACCTACCTAATTACAATTACGGAATGGCGAAATTTTAATTGAAGGAAAATCTGTTGACTAAAGTATCTTCAAACGACTGCAAATTACAGACTATTACTCGAACTAATGGAATGAATATATTCGGGGGCAAAATCCGTAAATAAATTATCCAAAGCCTGCCGTAACGCAACACCAAAGAGAAATAGTTTAAAGTACTTAGCGGTTGTCAATTACGATTCATTAGTGCGTCTGGACGGAGCTAACGAATTATTCAGTTTAAAGTTCCTCGCTAATGGCTATTCTGTGTTAAAATTTTGATTTCAGTCTGCTTTTCCTCGTGTTTTTTGCTAATTGCGGTCCTCTGCAGTGATATAAGTGACTCTACGTCGTTTATTAACTATGTACGCCGTTTTATTACGGTCAAACTCTGAGCCAATAATAAAAACTGATATAAACAAATTTCGATTTTTTGTGAAAGATAAGAAAGATCCCACAAACCCACGAACCTATGTAAATTTTATTGCTCCTCTGAACATTGATATTGTTAGCCGGTTTTATTAGTGCAGCCAATTTTATGAACTTTATACGACGTAGGTACCTTCTCACTATACTAGGTCACTAGCAGTATTATTAGAAAATCTATAGACTAGGTAATAAAAAATGGCTTAAACGAGCACGTATTTATATAAAATTATGTGAATTTATACTTATTTAAAGTCTTGTTAAAACTGTAAATAAAAAGCAGACTTTCGTTGAAATATTTATGGTATTTAAACCGCTAATGGTACCTAAGCCCTGAACGTGAATACTGAGTAATGTGCGGGATGACCCGCGTCTGCCATACGTCAATCACGTTGGCGCGTTCGACCACAACCCGGCGGCATGTAGGGCTACTAGGTATTTAGGGGTTCACGAGATAATTAAATCAAACTCGCATTTAGACTAGCATTTATAATGTTCATCTACATGTTGATTATAATTATTATGCTATGAAGCGCTTAACGCAATATACCTCTCTAGCAATACGCACTGGATAATGTGGAGTATGATCTAGGCCTCATCAGTTAAGAAGAGAGATCCGTGTCCTGTAGTTGACCATTCATGGGTTAAGGTAATGTATACGTTATTAGAAGTCTTGGCAATCTTTAGTTTTCTATATTTTCTTTGTGTTTTATGTTAGTCTCAGTCTCATCTGTATACGTTACTGTACATAATATACGTATAGGTTAAGCGTAGTGCTTTAATTACATACAGTTGTTGCTATGTAACATCCGTTAAAACATTTTGGAGGACAACAGTAATTCCTTACCGCTTTTGGGATTTACGGGTTGACGAAGACGTCCTAAATATTTTATAAACTAAACTTCATTACTTACATGTCTAAGTAACTAATTTTGGGAGCATAATTAACTAAGGAAATTCAAATTTAATTTACTTGGTGATTGTCTCTACGTAACGACCTATTATAATTAAAAACTAAATTAGAATTAATGTCAGTATTACAAAAGCTAGATTCTTAATTTAATTGAGGCTTATTTTCTTTCTGCTGAGATAGTACTGCATCTATTTAGATCCTATTCAGATTTGTTAATAAACATAATTATAGTTTTGCATACTGCATGGAATATGGTGCTAAGATATCCGTTGAGAGCTTATGCATGATGCGTTCAGGCTAATTGTCCACATGACATGTGGTTTTCCGAGTAATCTCATTGAGAGATAATTAAGTAATGTGCAACGCAACCCAAGGGACATAGGCCGTAGGCGCGTACGTTTCCGTCCTCAAGTGGCAAATGTCTTTTGATATGCGACGTCAAGAAAATATAGTAGAGAACCCTCCATTTCCCTTGTTTGTTTGTCAACACAAATATTGGAAATCCATTACTAACCACCACGCTCACGGTAGCGCAAAAAAGTATATATTAAAAATAACAATCATTTCAGTCCCTTCGGTATTTTCCTTGTAAGGGGAGTAATGTTTGGTAATGTACAGCGTTAGTAGGTGTTTGTTGTCTATGGATTTTAAATTTGTAAACACTTTGAAAGCATTGTTAAATAACCCGAGAAAAGGGGGATTTAAACGGCATGGAAAAAAAGTCTTGAAAATATTAACAAATAGCTAACGATGTTCTGGAAGATACTAATTGAGGTGTGATTTTATTCATTTCAATTGCATTGTTACAAATATGTGCATTAATTGCATGCTTTTAAAGTGAGGTATAATAATACGATTTTACTTGTCATGTCATCCATGAAGGCTTCCTCATCAGTAACTACTGGAATTTTGCAAACAGATGTCGATCTTTTTTACGTTATTTCACGCCGGTGTCCATTTTATACACTCCGCCTATCCTGCCTATTTCCCATTACGATAAACGAAAATTTAAGCAAGCAAACTCAATCCAACAGACCTTAATTTGTTCCATTAGTACTTACTATCAAATGTCTCTTGCAGATTTTTCATGGGAATATTTTCTTCTAAATATTTTCCTCTCTCTAAAAATATTCAGTGATTCTAGTTACATTACGAGTATATGTCTGTGTATTTACATGGGTGTCTTAAAAAATACATAAAATTCAAATAAAGCGCAATGTAGGTACCTAAAGATAAGATGGTTTAAATCTTATCTGAATTCTGTTTCACTCATTGCTAATCGTTGGTGCCTTGGACAACACAAATAAACAAAGGCCTCAGGCCCCACCGAGAAAAGACTTAAATTCATTATTCAAAACTTGCTTCGCTAGAAATCGAGCCCAGAACCCATTGAACGATCGTCCTACATTGCACCATTGCACCAAACGGGTCGTCAAATAGGTATAACTGGTACATTTATGCTGTCATAGCTTTGAATATGCTATTATATCATGAATGAATATGCAAATATTGCATGAGTACACCGTACGCGGGTCACGTTTGTCGCAATTAACGGACACTGTGCACCGTGACGCGTCTCCAGTTGGCTTCACTGCTGCCAATTTGTCCCGTACAGAGAGCTACACATTGTGTCGGCTTGCGATACTCTACATACCACTGGCCGCAGTAGCCACTCACTGTAATAAATACGGAGATGTATCACGTTTCGAAGCTTTGCGACATTTGGACCACTAATAAATTGACGTGGACAAACCGCACGATTCTAAAATATTGTTAAAATACCGCTTTTATTCGAGTGTGTTTTAAAAACTAGAGAGTGGACAGAAATTTTAAGCAGGGCCAAGTTAAAGTTCAGCTCTTGATTGCGCTATTGTTATTGCTGACTGTTAATTACTTCTGGTTTATATAAATAATTTGAATGCAGTTGTTTGTAGATAAAGATATTATAAATGTGAATAATGACATCTAAGATCAACTTATATTTTTTTTTACTCTTGCTTGAAATTAAAAACATTCCCTTGTGGAAACAAGTAAGAGAAAACCATCAATTAGTAAAGCATGTTGCTAATAATTGAAACCTGAATGGAGTTCCTATTTTAGAGGATTACATTTTCAAAGATACGTAATCGGTCGTGATTAAGTAACATGAACGTGCCGATCATATAAATATTATGGCAACATACGGCTCTGAGCAAAAATGGGAAATAAATTGGCAGCAATGAAACTAGCTATGCGATTCGGGCGCAGTTTGGCAAAAATTCGACAAAACCGTATGAAATTCAGTGCTCTTGTCATAACCGTAAATAAAGCTGGATTTCTATTGTCCTCTGGCAATATACGTCGAGAAGATGTACAAAGGTAAAATGAAAACGTGTAAAGGTGCCCATTTATTTACTTATTTACATAGTGAGCTATAATTTTATTACATAAACGAGTAAAGAAGTATTATCGGTGATCTTAAGTGTCGAAGAAACTTTTAGATTCAAGCTCAAAAAAAAGTTTTCCATCACAACTAAATTTATTATTCTTCTACTTAGTAATTTTCATTTCGTGCAAAATGGTACCAAAGCCGAAAATAATACCCACTTTGTTTAGAAGAAAAGCGCTGATTTACCTTAAATTCCGTTAAAATAACCGAAAATGGACAGATAAATGCCACTGTGGAGAGAATGTAATACGCTGCATAATTATTTTAATCACTAGAGAAGTAATTGAGTTGCTTGGCTATTGTCTCGAGGCTCAGTCACGTGTCGAACGTTCGGGAATAAAATCTAGTTAGCTCCGGTGATTGCGCCCACAACGCCCTAGAATGAGATTATCCAGGGATCAGTTTCGAACTAAGATGAAGTGGTACGACATCGATATATCCCGTATGTTTTCAGTCTGTTATGGTGTACACAATGTTATCCCTACATGTAGTACATTATGTTATCAATTTATACAGATAGGAAACTTTATTGCCTTTAATATTGCTGCAATATATGGAATAGAAATTCTTGATGTCTTTGTTTAATTGTCTAATTTAAAGACTTGTTAACACAAGCCCGTTGACAATTCTAACATATCTGATTTTATGTAATTTTAACAGTTATGAGAGACTTGTGTTTTATACAGTTAAATAGTTATATGCCATCTACATACCTACTGAAAAACCGTACATATTATAAAGTTAGTGCAGACATAACGTGAGATGAACAATTTAAAGTTCTACACAAAGAAGTATCTGTTGTTTTGGACATAAACAAGAAATAATTACGCCAAATAAACTCAAAGAGCAGGGAGAAAACCGGAGGAGTTAATTTTATTAATGTAGGTACTGTCTTGAGTTTCGCTCAAATTTATTTTAAAAGCAAGAAGGTTGTTAAACTTTTGAGCTTTTGTATTCGTAGTTTACAGTAAATAGGTACGTCAGCTATTGTGCGCTGGTTCGGTAATTGTATTTGTTGGGTATTGTGCTGTGTTCTTCAACCACAACGTTGTAAAGATTTTAGTAAAGCAAAGTGATAAGAGTTTTTTAAATACGCTTCTTTCTTCTTTCAAATTAAAGAATAAATTACTAAAGACGATCATTTATTTATTAATATTTATTCAGTTGTCCTCAAATATTTTTAATTAAGTACAACGTTGTAGGCAATATAATAAATTTGGTTCTACCTTCTTTACGTTGTGATTGTTTCAAGTTATTTTGGAGTTTAATAAACATTGGCTTGTGTAATGGAGAAGTTAGCAGCCGTGACGGCTGCCCAGTGGGGACGGAATGAGATTTTAAATTCCATTTATCTTCGGATATAATCCTAAATAAATGCTCCCCGGCGATTTGTAGGCATTTGATTGGAAACTTGGTGTTTCGGGACTGATTTAGATTGTTTTTTTTTAGGTAAAATCTAATTTGTTTTATGTTTTTAATCGTATATAAAATACTTACTTATATATTTTTTTGTGATTTTATAAAAAAAAGCTGTGGGTACCTACTTACACCTTTTCTATGTTATACAATATATCACAACATTTTATTTTACAGTACCTATTTATAGTGCTTGAAATCTAGTCTGAGTGGTGCGTTAATAATTATCTACACGACGAAAATTCTAAATAATGAACGGCAACAGTCATACCGACCGTAACATCGCGACCACGCGCCCGTGTCGTATTTATACACTCATTAATTTCGTACCGTGTATTTTATTGTAACATGTTGATTCTGGACTGAAAAATTGGAGAACATACGAGAGAGAATTTATTTCCTATTTAGATCGCGAATTTTTAAAAACCACCCGCATATATCTAAGTACTTATATTGATCTGTATAAATTTAAACATGTTACATTGTGTTTGCAACTATTTATACCTTAAGTACAAAAACTCTTCAATCGAAATGTTAAATCCATTAGGTATAACCCAAACCTATCCTACAAAATTCGCAATGTTTATTTGATAAAATGTTTTCATACGGTAGGGACTAACTAGTATTAACTTAAAAAGATTTTCTCACACAGAAACATACTTTGATTTTATCGTAGCCAAATGATGTATTAGGAAAACAAAGTAAGAATACAAGTAAATCTCTTACTCGTTCAAGGATCTGGCTCCATAAATGTACGCATGTTGGAAAATCTTATTACGAGTCCTTTGTGAGGGTACAGGAAATTCAATATATCTATCGTTCTTTGTCTGCCTCCGAACAATTTTATTTCGAAGGTCATGCTTAAATCTCCGGGAAAGTTTCACAGTGAAGAATGGGTAGGGTAAATAAAGAATGCCTGTTTGTCGATGCCCTGTTTAATATTATTTTAAATTATATTACAATAATGTGAAAATAAATAGATGAAAAATCCCCTAAAGCCAAGCAGCATTATTGCTTTATAAATAATAGCTTAGTCCTCGACTACGTTAAATTTCAAACAAAATTACCGCAACTACATCGGTTCATTCTTATCGAAATACAATGCCACAAGAAAGGCACGGAGATCCTTTTTGCGTCGGGAGTTAAAAAAATATAAAGAATAAAATAGATATAAATAAGGCAAGTAAAATCAGTGGTATCAGTGTAAAATCGACTACAGTTTCTGGTTCATTACTTCACCCGAATAAGTAGTCGTTACAAACGGTTATAATGGAAGTAATTTTAAGCATCCTAAAAAGAAAGCGTTTACGCATGTTTATTTCTCTACACTTAGTATCTGTTAATTTTTACCGCAAGAAATGTCAATTGACGTTGTTGGTCCATTACCAACTCACTCTAAATTCACGATTTGTCGTTCTCGCATCAAAGAAATAATACTTCCATGATACTCTATATTACGATAAAAATCATTCGACCTGAATATAATTCTAGAAACTTCGGTTCAAATTTCATATCTCTATTTTAAATCGTGATCTAATATTTCTGATACTCAACTTAATTTACTTTCACAAAACAATTAATAGGATTTCCTTTAGAAGTCCACAAGCCAACTTATATTGGACAATAAACAATAACGGCAAATGAAGACGCGCTTAATAACGGAAATTGCCTGAAAATGAGTTACAAACCCTTTGTAATACGTCCGAGGGAAATTAATTTATTGTTTAAAATTAATCTTGGAATACGCATCCGTAATTTGGTATCTACAGTTCGTAACTTACGGGCGGGTTCGTGGTATTTGAAACCAGTCTGTTTTTATCGGAATTTCATGTTGACATCAGCAACTTCTCTCGGCTTGCGGTCTGACCCTTAATTGAAAACATAAAGACGTATAACACATCGTGTTAATTACGGAAATGACTTAACATTTGTTATAAAACTTCCAAAAAGGTAACAGCCCGTCCCCAATTACCTACCTTTGAGAAAATTATTAATTAAGGTTATTAAATTTCTACACTTCTCCTAACAACGCGACGTTTTCTTGACATATACACACTAATAAATACAATGTATAAAATGTATAGATCTAGAAAGCATTTCCCAAGTATCTCTAACAGAATAAACCACTTGCCTACTGCTGCTTTTCATGACATACATGTTCAATTAGCAGTAATATAGAACATCTAACTTTGATAATGGCATAGGCGTATCACAATTACTTCGCCACAGATCGCCCTCTGATGTGAGAAAGGTCCTCCCTACATAAACATTAGCACGAGTTAAATTAATTTGTTATGTGCCCTGTTTACGTTCGAAATAACGTTAATGCAACACATATGTATGTTATACCAAATCAGTAACTTCAGAACATTGTCATATTATTCGAGATTTGTGTTATTTTGCTACTTCAATCATCGCGGACACTACACACTTTGAATGCAATGGGTACTTACGATATTTTTATTCGTACAGTTATTTGGAACCAGTTGCATGCATTATGATCCCTGAGACTGTGATGCGGAAGAAACTGAAAGAACACAGAGATTTTTCCTTTTCTGTTATTTAGTAAAATTTATCCATATATCTATTTTAAAAAATTGCGAAAATACTATCTGGCTATAAAGTTCTCTCGCTTATTTATCCGAAGCAGTCAACATAAAACAAATGCGATAACAAGTTTAGTTTTTGCGTCGTAATAGAATCAACACAGCGTGCTACTCGACACAATGGCAGCTATGAATACCTAACGAGGCATTAGCCCGCATATGCGAGAGCTTATTAACTACACAAATATTTATCCTCGGCAGCGGACTTCCGAAGCAACACTCTAGAGGCCGCCTTGCCGAGTTGCCGCAACCTAATAGTGCTGTTAAAATGATCGCATCGTAAACCTGAACACTTACAAATCCAATTAAGGGTAAGGGGCTTACACAGTTCGAGGGTAATTAAAATCATATTACCAAACCGTAATAATCGGGCCGACTGTGATGGTAATTATTTTAAAGTAATGAATATTCATAAAGCTTTGTAAATAATGATAAATGTAAATCATTAGGGATAACGTGAACTGGATCAACTTGTTGTTGGTACCTATTTACAATATTAATTGTAAGTTTTATGAATTGTGTTTTAATTAACGAATAATATTGTTTCTCGGAACTAAATGTACTATGAAGTCACAGAACAAGGAATGTGTCTGTTATAAAGTAGGTCCTTAATGTCAACGTTTTCTTACTGGTGTGTCGTATTAAGGTAATTTAACAAAAAATATTATGAATATTTGTAGGACCAATACTTAGGAAAAGACTAAACATAAAATAAGTTATTTTTAATGTGGGTGCTTACATGGTTAAACTAACGTATCAAAAGTACTAACAACCTTAAAGATACCTACTAAAGGTACTCGTATTGTTATTAAAGGTACTTGTTATGATATCCAGCTAAATATGTACCTAATTAAGAAATATTTTATGAAACAAAGTTTAATATAATAAATTTATTGCCTCCTTCAATCATATTAACTTTCACCTCGAAATTTCATTTTCAGCTCATAAATAATTGTTCTAAAGATCTTTAAGTAATTCAATGTTGTTGTTTATAAATGTTGTAAGATATAAGAATAATCAAGGCTTTTTGTATTGATTTAAGAACAACACATCAATTTAAAAAATAAAAGCTTTTTTTCTGGAATATTAATATTACTTCCTCTGATAAAAATTAAGCAAGTTATGTATCTTATATTTTTTTAGCAAAGAATAAGATACGTCGTCAGTGGGAGTGTAACAAGGTATTTAAGCAGAAGTTACGCCGCAGCCGAGTCCAACAGTCGCTGTAAATAACGCGGTATCTGCGAACGCCGCGCCGCGGGCTGCCAAATTGCTTGGCAGCCTCCTTCAGTCTTCCTCTTTGAATAATATTATAACTAACCAAACAAAATAAATAAGTATACCAGCGTATCTACTATTATTTATTATTGTATTATATTTTTCTGAGCGATTGGGCTGCTGGAAAGAGAATAGGAAAGAAAGTAACGTAATTTGATTAACAATATTATTAACTGCTCCGCATGAATTCTCACAAGACTAGTCATAATTGATATGTTTGTCAAAATTTGGGAGATGTAAAATGTAAAGAAATAAATAACATTTTTTTTTCTCAATCTAAATCTAAACATGTATTTTTTGTTTTGTATTTTTATGCTTTCATTTTGCAAAAGAAACAATCTAAAAAAATTTTGTGACGATGACTCAAGGCTGAGTGAGGCAGTTCCTTTGCATATTCTAAAGTAAGCTCATAAAATTCAAAACATTGGCCCGTTCTTTATTTGAACGACGCGAGAACGACAGCACCGGAAGTGTATTTGTATGAAAATGTCGTTCAAATGAAGAACCGGCCATTGTGTATTCAATCCAAGTTCAATCCCACATTATGTACTATCATTCCGAAATGTCATGTCATGTCATCAAAGGAATAAAGGAGCAATTGTGATTACTGATTATGGCGGGCACAATGAGTTATGAGGCTTGGTTATTCCTTTACATGCAAAACCTTACAAACGTACTAACGTAATGTAATACAAAATTTTACAATTTTCTATGAAACTCAATTAGGTTATGATTATGATTCGTATACAAGTCAAAGATGTCAAGTTTCTTTTTATGTTAAATTTTTCAAGTTGTCCTTAGAATATGTTTAGACATGTAAGAAATAAGGACTTATTTATGCATTAACACCAAATTCGTAAATGTAATCGAAAACAACTTTTCTCTTCAAGATGTGACAAAATATTAAAAATTGTTTGAACGTTTACTCAATGTGCTGAATAGAAAATTAATCTCGGCAGGAAACAGAAAGAAAGCTCTTCTGAAAATTACTCGCATTGTCATCACAGCCGATGTCGGGCGGGCATAAATTATTAATTTCAGACAAGCTCGTTCATTAAAATTATGTATAGCTAGTACTTGCTATAGCGTTCTCTATTATATAGATCAATTTCTTTGTAGTAAATGTATCTTTCTTGAAGCGTTCATGGCTTGCTTAAATCCTAACTTATCGGCGATGTTAAGCAACTACGGGCGCGGTCGGATAGTGGATGGGTGATTGTTGTATGACACTCGTAAAGCTATGTCGGAGGCCTTCGGGCAAATTATTGTCGTAAAGACGATAAGCTCGCATGCAATGTAGCACGGAAAACGTTTTTCGTTTGTTTAAAAAGAACGTTACATTTATTGTGTAATATATCAGTAGATACAATGTAATAAATATTTTGTCCTATTTTATTTATCAACACAAAATTATCTATGAACAATTATCATATTTATGGGCTCTATTACCTATGAGGAAGATTGTATCATGAAAAGCATGAATTAAGCATGTCTGACGAGTAATAGTTCCACGTAATAGAATAACCGTTGTGCTACTCGACACAATGGCAGCTATGAATACAAAACGAGACATTAGTGGCATATGTTCTGCGCGCTTATTAACTGCACAAATACGTGTATTTGTCTTCGACAACGGTTTCAGGGAACACCCCTTTCGACGCTTTTACTCACTCTAATAGGGCAGTTAAATTAATGGCAACAGAAACCTAAGCATGTTTATTTACATTCGCTGATGTTTATGGAATCGAATTATATTGTGTACACTAGAGAGTTATGTGCAATTATTTTACTAATGGGCCATTTGGGTAGACTGGACTAATACAGGTTTATTCGAGTTTATAGCTACTCATATGTTGTGAAGGAGGATAGAGTATAGTCGTATTCCATCAAGGTACTCCAGTGGGGATTAGTAGAGGGCTTAAGAGCCAACCCGTGTGCCCGGCCTCGCTATGGCACTTGAATGCCGCCAATAAGATCTAACGACACCTTGTGTTACAATAACAGCTGGGATCGAGAATTTAACGTGTCTACATGATATCGCCCGAGAAATTATGTTGCTAACGGAGATTCAACCTTCAGCTATTGATAGGTTCACAAATTTCAAATTTATTTAGTGGTATTATGCACGCAGTCCATTGTATCTTCAAGCCTACTCGACACTCTTGTTCCGTCTAATAAAAATGAGTAAGTAAGATAAAATAAAATGTACCAAGTTGAACCAAAGTTAAAAAATCAACAACCATTATTTAAAAAGGACTAATAGAGTAATTTTCATCCTTGGTTCAACAGAATGAACTCGTAACGGTTAGTTTACAATGCCAATGACAGAGTCCCATTTGTGTTATTAGTTCAACTGATGTTAGAACCTTTTTTACGGTTCGATCAGAGAAACATCGGTGATCGTGTCTTAAAGTAGTCCTATGTTTTTATGTAAATTTAGCATTTCCAAAAGAGCGTATATCGAACGTATTGTTACGTAGAATAACGGTATTCAAATGAGTTCACCTAGGACTGCCATCATCTGAATTCTCAATGAAAGTAAGAAATAAGTATGCTCCTACAACTTTTGTAGAGCTTCCTCATAAACAACAACATACCATAAAATATGTTAACACGTAATATTCCACATGATTAAATTATCTTATGTTGGTATACAACATGTTGCGACCCAGCATTGAAGAATAAAGGACTGAGAATTTCGGATACGACTAGGTATATTTTAAGGCTACTTTACAGGTGTCCATGATCCCATTCGCCCCACTACAATGGAATGCCTTTTACTTCAATACCTACTATAAAAACGGTAGCGTATAAATCACTCTACCAACAACCTAACGCATCAACAAAAGAATCAGCTATTGAAGTGAATAAAATATATTATTACGTAGGTAGAGCACGAGGGGATCCATTGTTAACGACAAATTATTGGTTTCTATTAATGGGTACCTACGATATATTATCCCTTTTCGAATCTTTTGTACCAGACAATAAGTAGGAATTTTCGTATGACGGTAGTTACAATGGACCCCCACTGGTGTTGAGAACAGGTTTTGGAAAATAATGGTATAAGTTATCCAGGATGTTCCGATTCGCCCCTAACGTCGTTTATTATGCGCTTCATTTTTCGTATATTTTTTTTATTTCTACCATAACGCTCTCCTTGTCTCAATTTTGTAACATGTTCTTTTTCCGTGATTTCCGAATATTAATATTGGAAGTTCAAATGCGACTGAAAAATGAAGATGAAAAACACTTACAGCGACTTAAAGTGATGAACTGGCATAAGAGAACTTAAGACTGATGCCAATGTTATTGTCTTGTACTTCAGACCAGGACACATTACGAGACATACCACGTTTTTTTAATGCGCTGACAACGCGCGCGTTTTAAAAACGTTCCACTTGCGTTCGTGTCACTTCATAAAAATACCATGCGCCAAATAATATAGTAAAACAATAATAAACATTTTAAAGTATAGGGCAAACAAATATAGCACATACCCTTACTAAATTACTAGTCTGAAGTCTAAGTAACATTGAAATGATGTAAGTAAGACAAAAAGTTCCAGATATCTGTCGAAATTCTAGAGTATTCTGTCTTAATAGTTAACTGAGACCGAACCTATACTTGAAGTGAACGTTTCGTCAGCAAAGCACCTGACTGCAATAGGTGCTCAGTCTGTATTTAGCTAGTAGTACTCGTAAGAAGTACTGTGGAATTATGTGATTGCCAATTTGCTCAGAAATATTAATTAAATTGTGCTTACATGTCAAGTTTACTATAATCAATTATATCTAAAGTAATTATTTATGGTCGCCATAATATACAAGTTATGACGTACCTAATCAGCTGTGAGTTTGATCTATGTGGTTAGGCGAAACAGACTTAGTAAGGGTATTTATGTAACTGGAGGAATAATGAACAATATAATCAGTTGTTGAAGTTTTTTAACAACATTAAATCATTGCTTGGCCCTAATTTTTAAACTCTTCATTTACCATTCTAAGAAGTGTTTCGATTTAGTTTCCCGAAAAATGCGATTTACGAAACAGTCGTAATAAATTGTCGTAACAAGAAGTAGGTACTAATTAATTGTAAAAAGTACAAAGGAAAATGTTTCAGTTTACTAAACTTTGTTGGTTTAATAATATAGACTAATTAACCAATAATTTAAGACAAATTACATCACTTAGTAGGTTCGTGTGTTCAAAATAATATTTTGTTACAAATTATATCCGATATGGGTGTAATGACGGGCAAGAGCCAGTTAGGACATAAACAATTTAGCGAAAGCGACACACCGCTAAAAT
>LGAG01000024.1:956482-969584 GCA_001278395.1 Lerema accius
TACTTTTATAAGTATCGCCACTTATTTAAGGTTTAAGTCGATTTGTTTCAATTAAATTGTGATCCGAGCAGCTCGGCAAATTGGGAGGAGTGGAATTAGGTAAGTATAATTATTTCAGGTTAAGTCAATAGGCTTCTTGATCGGAGCGTCGGAACTGATTATTTGATTCGTAACGTTTATAGTTATTTGAGAATTCTCTTTAATTAAACCTGGTGAACTGAATGGGTATAGAAATTAACCCATATTTCGTACCTAGGCAGGTAAGTAAGTACTTACTTCATCGTATTATTTAAGTCTATTTCGCTTCAAACAGGTATATTAAAATTAACGCTGTGTGTTAATTATAAACTACTAACTGAATAATAGATCTTTACGGTTTATGTACGTTAACTCTAGATTGGAATAGGTAATTAAATTTGATTGAATACATTTTACACGTTTCATTAATGAATTTGGGCGGCATTTTTTTTTACTTTTGAGTAGGGCACTAATTCGTACTGGAGCACCGTGGTACATTCCACTTCCGACTTCCTTAATTACGTTAAGGGGAGGATCATCATTGAAACTGTTTGGGTTATAGAAAAAACGTAAAACATTTTTTAAATTGGACGACTCGTTAGACTCAGTGGTTACTATGCGTGAGCGCCGTTCAATGTGTCTGTATTCGATTCCCAGCGATGTTAAAGTTTAGATGATTTTTTTTATCGATCTTGGTATTCCTTATCAATTTGTGTATGGCAACACAGGGAATTCCACTGTGGAACTATTGTGGAGTGTGTCAAGTTATTAATTAATACTTGCTGTTCAATTTATTTAAGCAAACTGTGTTAAGAATCTATAGTCGCTATAAACGAAAATAACAACTAAGTATAAAACTAAACTATATTTTATGCTTTAAAAAAAGCTTAAAATATGTATTTGAGTAATGTATTTATCAGACGCGCATATAGGTATATATAAAATATTATATTACAAATGTGAATTATAAGTATTATGTACGCTTATTAATGTGCAAAAAATATGTCACATAATAAATCCTTAATAGACCAACCGTAATGGCTTAATCCATCAGTTAATTACGAACGAGCTTACTACATAGAAACATATTCAGAAAATTATCCTTCGAATATTTAGCTATTTGCTTACCTGCGGGGATTACTGGTTTACTGTAACGAGATGAAAGTGAGTTATGAAAATTAAGTTATGATGTGCAAACCAATAACAAACTTTAACTCACTAGCTTTACAAAGGATTCCCCGAAGCATTTTCCCTAGTAAATCTAGTAACAACTCCCACAAAACAGAACAAAATTCTGAAGTTAGTTTGAATGAGAGAATCTACAAAATTCTAAAGTTAGTTTGAATGAGGAAATATACAAAATAAATATGCTAACATTATATTCCTATGCACTAAACAGGGAAGATAAGGGGACTATTATTAGGCACAAAAGGCTTATAAAGTCAAAAATCATTGAACGATGTTATAGTAAGCTCAGTAACCGTGACCACGTCCAACGTCACTGGGTTGAAATATCAGCGTGCAAAATATAAATATTGTAAGTATCCAATTAATAAGACGTGGATGATGTTATAGACATAACTTAAGTTTAAAATCATAATAGCAATTAAATACTTCCGAAATGAAAATAACTAATAAGGCAAGGAAAAACGACATCACTGGTAAATTCCCTCATTTATCCAAAAAAAAAAATTCTCTCGGAAAAACACATATTTTTCGCTGAGCGGCCAATGGCTGTACTATTAAGCATTTCAGGATTATCCATTAATTACCGAACACCGTATATATTTATTTGTAAACCTCGTAACTTCCAAATAAAATAGTCTGGCAGGATTTTTTACGCAATATTTTTTACACAGACATTTTTACTGACACCGAATTAGGCCTAAAGTTGGTAGTCTGAAGTTACTTTTAAGTGACACCTGTCAAAAGTTTAATACTCCGCAGACTTTCATTCCAAATTTAAATTGTAAATATAAATATCTGACGCGTAACTTATAAAAGAAATTACTGAATACTCACTGCTTATTTTTGCTGAGTCTACGCTCTTTAACGTCGATGCAAGTTAGATAATACGGTTAGCTCCAACCATACCCAATTAGCTCCCGATTATGGCTCTACTTGCTCCAAGGTAGGCGGTGAACGTATAAGGATTACAATCTCCTTCATTAGATATTGAACAAAAGTGCCAGAAGGCGCTTTGAATTGCCTTGGCCTAGGTAAAGGATAAAAGTAACGCTAGTGTTTTTCTTATCAGAAAAGTTGCCCACGGCGCCACAGCGCTTAAGAATAAGTGCTCGCTACGTTATATAATTAATGTGAAACTTTTTAATTTTTATCTAATTACTTGAACAGATGGGCTAAGGTAACAAGATTATAACAGGCTCTGCTATATTGCAACTAAAACACGTCTAAGAATTATATTTATAATAGTGTTTTACTTTATTTTATAAAATGTAACATAAAATGTAATAAGAGAGACCCGAAGTTGTAGTTTCAGGCACGTACGAGTTTGAGATTCGTCTTACTTTAAGTTTATATGACAAAGAAGCGCACAAACCTAATTTTATACACGGTATGTATTATAAAAACATTTAAATAAGAAGATAAAACGATACTTATATAGCAACAGATTTTGCCCGTAACAGTGTTATTCTACATCTTCTCTAGATAGTTTTAAGAAAGTGTTCCTTTCCTATGACACTGTAACGTATTCCACAATACTGGTAAAACTGACAATGCTAATCCAAAAAAAAGGAGTCATAGTCGAATACTTCGTGTAACAACTTGCGAAATACATATTAAACACATAAAAAATTATATTTAAGTTGTTTTTCTTTGGAAAATTCATAAAAGTTTGCAGAATTGAAAACCAACTACTTAGGCATATAGGGTAATATCTTCCCCTCGTTATTGAAGGAGCTTGAAGCGTACTTTAGCATAGTACTGCAAAGCCAATTGCTAAAGGGGTTAGTGCTTAACAGGCCTCTCGGTGAATGACTTAATGACTGTTATCTAACGATATGCAAGCGAACTAATCGGTAGACAGGTTGTCCTAAGCGGAAAGGCTCTTATATTTGTTCAAGATCTTACTATTAATAAACTGGGCTTATCATTGTAACTTATAAGCACTAATATTTGCATACGATAAATCCTGTTTATAACACAGGTGTTTTATTACAAAGTTTAAATGTCGTAACTTAAAAATATTGTATTACAAACTTGAATACAGTACGTTGAAATAACAGTAGGTAATGATCGTAAAGTAGTGAAGATAGAGATGTGAATTAAGTTCTGTATATTGTATTATACATGGAGCGTTAAGAGGGAATTAATGTAGTGGTCGGACCGAGCGCAGTGTAATCCAGCTAAGATTCCTGAAAGCCGCACTTTCTAAGTAAGCTGAACATGTAAAACTTTTAACTAACTAGTTATAGATTAAATCCTTGTATCGTCTTTGTTATTCGAAAGTGTCTGAAAAGCTTAGGAGAACTTATGAAACATTTAACATTATATTTTATGTTATACGTTACGAGCTCTCTGACATACCTACGTCAGATCGTATAAAAAAAAATTACTTCATTTTTTTGTTCTGAAGACTCAGTCTATACATTTTTTGGTTTGAGTATAAAAAGCTGTCGTTTCGTAAAGGAAGAAATAAAAAAAAAACTTGATTGTGTTTTCCTGATTTTAACCCATAATTACTACTATACCTATTAACGATATAAGCCTGCTTTTAAGGCTATTTAATACGTGTGAACATAGGAAAGAAAATGTATCATTATCACATTGGTATGTATGTATTATAATATTAGAATTCTATATCCAAAAAAGATCAATCATAAAAAGTGTAAGGCCTAAAGCTAAAAGCTAATACATAATGTGATTATTGAAGCTACATTAGCGCTGAACATAGAAACATGCCTTTAACATGAATGATGTTTACATTAATGATTTATGAACCTAATATTCTGTACAAGGCTATATTTTAATCAATAGGGCTAGATGGAATAACCCGTTAAGATTGATGACACGTTATTAGTAACGAATTCCACGAAGAAATCGAAAAAGTATTAACGGATTCTAAGAAATTTAGGACTTTTATATAGGTACTTACAATATCGCCTTATTATAGGTAATTGAGAATCTGCGTCAAAATTTTACACAGGAAGTATGTAATAAGGCAATAGTTGGCATATGAGAAGACATATAATGCATTTATTAAGAAGAAAGTGTATTAGTTGCGGTCCTTGAATTCATGAGAAGAACAGGATAACTTCATCTCCATATAAGAGTAGGTAAAGTAGGTAACACAGGTACTAGTATTATACTTTGTTGGCGGTTTAACTCCAACTATGAATTTGTTGTTAGCAAAACAGAAAACTCTTACTCGAGATCTTTAGAACAAACTTGTATTCTGTATTTTTATAAGTTCAAGCTTAACGAAAGAACTTAAGTTTAGTTTAAGCCGTGATAAATCTTTGCTATTTACGTATATCAAACTCTGGGCTTATATACCGGTCTATACAAAATAATATTCCTCAAAACACTGCCATGTTTAACGTTTTTCCTTTTATAATATTAAAACAAAAGGTTTCATAAAACACTTAACATAACGGCGAATGGTACAAAGGTTCCATTGAGTTTGTACACAACGTATTTTATTTTTGTTCTTTCCGGAAGGATTTTTCGCATATCTTGTCTAAATGGACACATCCTTAAGACATTTATAAACGGAACATACAGAATAAAAAAAATCCAACAAGATAGAAGAGTAGAGACCTAATTATGCTATTTTTATCTTCCTACGAGTACGTCTATTGCCTCGAAAATTTTAACTAAGTATTACATAACGAAATGAAAACGAACACGCGTAGGTACGAACCACAAAAAAACAAAATTAGGCAAAAAGTGAATTATTAAGGTAAAGTTGAAAACAAGGACGCCTAGCAGGATTTTAATATTGAATCAGGGCATGTCGCACTGTAGCTCATTGCTCCTCACTCTACTACCTGAGTAAAATATAAATATGCAAGTACCTTAGCTGGACGTACTGGCTTATACCATTCCGTCTTCGCTTTCCACTAAGGGCCGGTTTTTTGACCCGAAGTTAAGGCGACCAACGGTTAAAATATTGACTGTAAATAGACAAATACTACTACAAATGCAAAACCGTCTCGAAAGTGATTATTTACCTGTACCTACTCAATATACATCCTGTTATAATTTAGTTCTGTTCAAATTAAGTTACTTCAAAGGACAATAAAGGTAGTACCTATAGTCATAGGTAGCAATTTAATATAACTACACTATAAAGAGATTTCTAGACGCATTAGTATAAAGTTCATAAAGTTTAATTTACTGTAGAGCGAAAATTAGCTTCAGACCAACAGACAAAATCAAATACAATTGAGAGACGGTATCACGGTACCATCTTAAATTGGGTTAATGTGTTATAAATATATTAGCACTCGTAGCTTCACGGTTCCTGAACCCTGACCCGGTTTTATTTTCACATACCTGCAGTGAAACAAATTATTTTGGTTTATTTAGATAAGGAAATTGTGGATGCCAGTTTCAGTATTAATGAGATGGTCTGCGTTCGTGACTGCTCGTACAATTGGCGTACTAGGAAACTGAGGAGGGGTAGGATGTTGCGGTGCTTTTATTAAATATGTTTTATATGTTCCGTAAGTTCCGGCTAAACCCTTAAAAATACAGAGTGATTCTCGCAACATTATAATATTTTAACTACAAACCAAAAAATATATACACTCAGTCTTAACAACAAAAACAAATGCAGTCGAAAAAAACATAACAAATGATAACGTTTCCCGGTGTATTACTCGGCAGACTGTGCTCGGTGACATACGTCAGATCATGAAAAAGAAAAAATAAATGATTTCCCTTGTTTCTTCTGAAAACTCAGTCTATATAATTGTAGGTTTAAGATTTTAACGCTATGAATATACGCCAACCATCCATCTGATAATGCTTTGTGTTGACGTAAATTACGCGATAATAAACAGATAGTATGGTGACGACCCGAATGGCATTATCGTTACCATGACCGACTGCGGTACAGCTCTGAAAATTTAAATTACGAGTGCTAATTTATATTTTTGGTGTTTATATTGCTTATGTATGTTGTCCGTGACATTCACTACATAGGGAATTACCTATAAAGCTATACATGCTATACACTCATAGCCCCACACTAGGATTCCCTGTATTATGGGTGCCATGGACAACACAGAAATACACAAACATACACCCAGACCGAGAACCGAAATTTAAATTCATCATTTAAATTTTGACCCCGCTGTGAATCGAACCTAGGACCCTTTGAACGGCGATCCGGCGCGGTAACCGTTGCGCCATGCGAATATAGTAGGGTACAAATTGCTTACTTTCTTTTATCCACAAACAATCAAAAAGTATGTAATTTAGAATAATTCACAAATTCGCAGTTATAATATTATTTTCCGTATCAAGGCAAGTTTGGCGTCGGGAAAGCATGACGTAGAAATGAATCTCTACAAGTTGCTGCGAAACTTCTTCAAGAAACTAGACAGAAAATTAATCTTATCTTAATTTTCTTCCGCTTTCCTTCTCATTTCTATTTAATTTGTAAGTTTTTATTACATACGAACCAAATACCTGAAACTACACTGGACCAATTTTATAATTTTGCATTTTTTAAAAAACGTAGGTATTTTATGAAAAAAAAAGGTATTTTTATCGTAAGAGACTGAAAAATTCAGCCTGAAAATTCACTTAAAATTCGTATAATTTCTGCTACAAGATGAAAATTACACCACTGTGAATAATAATAATATAGGTAGGTTCTTTAATAAAAGTTCATTACAATAGATTCGTTTTGAGAGGACAGACGTAATTTATGACACATTTTATGACTTGTAGATTCTTATCCTCGGTTTTATAGGATTCGCTGCTTCTATCTTATAAAAAAATTTAATGTTCTGAATCTCATTCTTATTTTATTACCTAACATTTATAACGCAATATCACTAGACTCAACAGAGATGACACAAAGACTTGAGACTTGAAAGAAATCTCAACATTGCATTATTAAAGTTTCTTTATGGTTTCTTAGGGCGTGGATCCACGCGCATTAGACATTTACTTAGTATTAGAGATACCTTTTTCATTAATAATTTCACATCTAATTAACGTTTTTATTGTGATCCCAAATAATTTAGTATGTTAAATAACGATTTTTCCTTTGTAGCCGCTTTCATTGTTCTTCCACTGCCGTAAGGTTAATTGGCTGAAAATATTTTTGGAGCATTAAATCAGTCTTTTGTTGCTTCAATTTCTGTAAAGTTTAACAAAGAATAAATAATTGGCCATTCGTTCTTATCGAACTAATTAATTTAAATAAGATGACTTAATCACTTAAGTATTAATGTAGGTATAGTATCTACTTATTTATTACGTAATGAAAATAATACTTTTGTAAGTTTTATTTCTTAATAAGGCATTAGGTACCTACATCCTTTAGGCATTAATGTTACGGCTTATATAAATCCAAATCTCCCAAGAACTAGGCACTTTCAATCCCCATCAAATTATTAGTCAAAATGGCGTGAAATTAGGTAGGTATATGTTGAATAGAGAAACGTCGATTTTGAATTAATTTTCAATAGCAAAACTTTGGTTCTCATTTGTAGAGGTCTGGCGTGCGGTGATAAAAGGCTTGCTCCTACTCGACGCTCCTTCTCTCCCTAATCATTGCACTTACAGACTTCATTTCAACGTCACCACCTCTTATTACGATTTGGAATAATTATTTGATAAATTGAATTATTGCACTTGGATTGACTTAAGTTTTTATAGGTAAAACAAAAATATTAGCTTCGCAGCCGTAGGAATTAAGTAGGGCCTTTCTCAATTCTTAATTATACTGTCGAATGCGATTACTTCGTGTAAGAGAAACTTTAGGGGCATAAGGCATCTAATAAATGCTTTAAAGTAATAATAATCCACAAAGATTCAATAAACACTAGTTATTTTCTCCACCGTGAACTCGCCCTTATGTATAAAAAAGTAGACATGGACTAAGTATCTAAAATGAGTGTTTTTGTGATATTTTAGAATTTATTTGCATGAAAAGTAAAAAAATGCCTCTTATAGAATTTTTAGGCAAAAAAATACAATACTTTTAAATTGGCAAAGCATTAAAAATTCAAAAGGGGCTTGGCTTGCAACGCAGCGATGATTGCCATTTTAACATAAAGCTCCCTTCGTCACCCGCTCTAGTAATTTTCAACAATCTAAACTGTGATTATAAGTCATTATAATGCTTTTTTATTTCACCTCTCGTTGCTGTAAATATATTCAAATAAAAGATCAGAGAAAATGTTATCGCTTCTATCATAACTAATAAAGGTAATAGAAAATTCTGATGTTTAATAACTTTAAAGATAATTCGAATGACGATAATCGAACGTCATGCTTTCGAACGATATTCGAATAATAATTGACGACTCCGTAGCTTAGTTGGTAGTTAGTGACACTGCCTGCAAAGCGAGGGTTCCTAGGTTCGATTCCCGGCCGGGGCAGATATTTATGTGACAGATAAATATTTGTTCTCGGATCATGGGTGTTAGTGATGTGTTATTTGTGTTGTCCATGCCACCCGCGATACAGGGAATCCTACTGCGGGGGTATGAGTGTGTTAGCGTTTATTTATCTTATTTATTTAATAAATAGCTGTTTCTAAAGGAAAGTATTTACAGTAGGTATTATTTAAGTATTTTTATCAAACCTACCATCTTGGTACAGCCACGAAAAGACAAAGCAATAATGCACAGTAAAAATCTTTTTATTACGTGTACAATGTTCATTTCATTGTTGTTAATATTATTGCTTCGAACTAGATATTAAACACTATCTACGGTACCAATAGCTTTTTCGACAAAGGAGCAGATATCAACTCCAGGCAATAAATTCTACTTAGGCTGTCCCGGCTATAAATTAGAGTATACTCTTAAGCGCGTTTTTCCGGGAAGATATTTGCTGTCTACGGAACTTACGTAAGAGTTACAAGAATCTATCGTTTTTAACACTTTTACAGTAATAATAAAAAGCGGTGAAGTTCAAATGGAACTAGTATTTTTTTATTTTTAGATCTATTAAGCCTTTACACAATGCGACTTTTAGCAGCGATGCATCGCGCGTTTTTGAAATACGAGACAGCTTCACTACACTAGCAATGAACAGATTTTTGGTTGGAAATTGCGATAGTATCGCGACTCCATCGCTGCTAAAAGTCGCAGGGCGTAAAGTGAGTCCAAAAAAAAAAATTAAGCTAAAAACACACGCATAAGGGATAGTGAGGGCATCTATTAAATGGTAGTGAGATTGATAGGAATTTATACTAGTAGGTTACATTCCTAATTTTAAGTTAATAAGGCTATAAGTTTTTTTTTGATTAACAATAGATTAATATATTCTAAAGGTACGAGTACTTAATAATTTGGCACAGATATAAAAAAGACTCAATTTTTTTAAACAATGCAACGACAGATATGAGAAATATAAACTGACTACACCAATATGACTGATTTAACTCAGTATCACAACAAATTGATTTCTAAGCGATATGCTCGCTAAATTTAATTTTCATCAATAGTGCTTTAGCTCAGGAAATAACTTCGTCGTGAAAAGCGACCTGCTTTTAATGAAACCTTCCAATAGGATGTTCATGAATATTCCATTTTATTCAAGCGGTATAAATCAATCTTAGTTTACGAAAGAGATATAATTATTTACTGGTAAAATGAAAACAAAATTATGTTAATATATTTTTTTAAGCGTTTACCCTCTCTGGGAGGCATAAAGTTGTTAACTAATAAAAAATACCAGGTTGTTTGTCACATAAAAAATACCTCTATATAGGTAGGTATACTAGGTTTCCGCCCGCGTGGAATTCGGTTATACCGCGCGATTTTTTCGCGATAAAAAGTATCCTATGTCCTTTCCCAAGTTATAAAGATACCGAACTTCCTCAAAATTGGTTCAGTGGTTTAGGCGTGACGGCGTAGCAGACAGACAGACAGACAAAATTACTTTCGCATTTATAATATTAGTAACTAGACGTCGCCCGCGGCTTCGCCCGCAGAAGAGTAGTTTTAAAAAATATGGGATTTATCCCAAGGGAACCTATAATCGGGATAAAATGTATCCTATGTCCTATTCCTGGATGCAACCTATCTGTGTACCAAATTTCAGCTTAATCCGTTCAACGGTTAGAGCGTGAAGGAGGGACAAACATCCAAACATCCAAACAACCAAATATCCAAACATCCAAACATCTTTACAAACTTTCACATTTATAATATTAGTAGGATTAGTAGGAATTGTCAGCAGTTTCGCGTGGCTTCGCTTTCATTCCAGTAGTCGGATTTTAATTTTTGCTTTATACTTACTTCAATATCACGTGTTTAGTATTTGTTGTTTGGGCAGCGAGACTTTAGTATCTACCTAATAGTCTTTTCGTTGGCTCCCTTTGGGTACGGAACATTAAAAACGAATAATGGACTTGGTGAAATACTGTAATGTTTAAGCGTGCTGGTTTGGGTAGGTTTGCTTTATGGACAGAAAAGTAACGGCAGTAAAAATTGTGGTATTAAGTTGCCCCGCCGCCCTCCGCTCCAATGACCGGAAAACTCCCGATAAGTCCACGCCTAAACGGCCTCAAATATTTATCTTACTATTTTACACCGTCCACATTTATCTACCCCGAATTTGCACCAAATATTTCGCTACCAAAAAAGAAAACACAAAAGTAAAACACATCACGTTTCATTATATTCAAATTTTGCCGTAAGGAGACTGAAAGCCCTGACATCAAAATCCTACATAATGGAAACACCTACGAGTCTCAATCCGAAAGACTAACATGCATTATTCTCGCAGGATTGGGGCGACCCGTAATTTGACGGGCGAGAAAGACGTTAACGGGTGTAAATCCTATTGCAAATGACAGGTCACGTGACCCCGCCGCCGGAGGGAATCTGGCCACTCACCCCGTCCATATTTGGCAATCAATAACTCGTACCTGATAGCTGGAGGACTGATATAAAACTACACAGTGGTCATTAACCCATTTACGTTATCTTCGGTGCTTGACTGAAATGTCACTTAATATAAGGACGTCGGGCGGCAAATTATTCACGTAAATTGACACGCGAAAGCTGATATTAATGCGTTCCAATTTTAAAAAATTGTCGCGTGTTTTTTATTTTGTTGCCATATTTACGATACCCGTTGACTGCGTAATGAACATAAAAAATACATTGCACTCTCGTATAAAAAGCGCTGAATGTGTATTTTACTGATACTGTTTTAGCGAATGATATACGCTTACGTGTATGTTTATAAATTATTGAACGATTCAAGATAGAGATATTGCTGGCGATTCAAAAAATGATAGATCAATGTACCAAAGATTCATTAGATATCTATCTAATAATAAAATCAATAATATATCAACAGTGTCATATTAAAACCCACGAGTAAAATAACATTTTATTGAGTTGTTCGTTGACGAAACCCCTACAATAATTAAGAAATTCAAACAACATTTTCCTGAAATCTATCCCGCTCTAACATTCGCAAGTCAGTACGGTAAGATCAAAAAAATCCCCTTAAATTCCTTTCACTCTCAACCAGGCTTAAACCTTCTGTAAGCTGTAGTGAAATTAAAGCGACAGGAGTTTCACGCCTTAATAGGCGTGCAGTCGTATTAAGGCAGAGCTTATTCCATTAATGTTATTGAAAAATAGTCGTTAGTGTAAGTGGAATGGCGTGACGGGGAGTATGGTGGGTAGGGAGTGAAGTTTCGTTGGAACTCTTCGTATGAAGTTAATTGGATTTTTCCGTTTGCCACGCCGCGTACGTGTGCGGTGAATGTTAAGTGGCTTAATAGTGTTTAGAGCGCCCCGACGCCACCCGAGTCCTTTTGTGACCTCGTTCTAGAGTTTATTCAATATATGCTTTTGGCACTTTCACCGAGCCTTACTCAAATTCTCAATACAAGTTTAATAGCCGTTTCCTCCTCTTCCCTTCAAGTTTTAATGAATCTTCTATGACAGACACTTTTGACTTCAAACGCAATTATTATTTTATTACAAATCATTATTAAACTGCTAAACTCAAGATGTAACGCTTTATCCTTTTACCTAATATGTACAAATATTTTAACTATGCAATTTTTTTTAATTAGATACTGTTTCCACTGAATTTGTTTTGAAGGTCTTATTTAAACTTTATCGGGGCGTCCGTAGCAACAGACACAACTGACGCGTTGCAGATAATATTAGTAATAATTAGAAATAAATACTAATTTGTTGTAAAAGTCCTTACCCTTGCTGAAACTAAACAGCAAAGAGG
Source organism: Lerema accius (assembly GCA_001278395.1). Classification (NCBI taxonomy): domain Eukaryota; kingdom Metazoa; phylum Arthropoda; class Insecta; order Lepidoptera; family Hesperiidae; genus Lerema; species Lerema accius. Next base: position 968,921 of record LGAG01000024.1, read on the forward strand.
GCTAAGATAATACTGTAAGCAAACATAAGGTAGGTACAATTAATTGCTGAGCACACCTCCGTTGAATTAATACGACTTATGCGTGTGTCGGTTCAAATTACGAGTAATTTACATGCATCATATGTGATTAGCGTAGTAATACTACGACGCGAGCAACTGATATCAGTATTTATGTGAATGTTGTATTATTACAAATAATGATGCGAATGTGTCGAGCCAATTTTGCCTTGCGTCGATATTGCTGAACTAAGTTGACAAACAATATTTATTTTAACAAGAAAATCCGCTCTGAGGTCCATTTTGATCGCAACTACAGACTAGGTAGGTATCACAACTTATTAGAATATAGACTCAATCAATAACTGTGGCTGGTTGGCTGACAGATTGTCAACGTATTGATGTTGACAAACAGTTGTGTTTGTCAAAGGAGCCCTCCGTCTGATATGTATATATCGTGCCTGTGTATGAAAGGCAGTGTAGTAATGTGAGTTTTGTTTAGTTTCCTAAATTAAATAATTAAGCATGGTATTATACATAAAATTGAGCTGTTTTAACTTCTACACGCAAAATACTACGAAAAATCTTAAATTAGTATGTTCAAGCTGTATCATTCTTAAAAGAGTTAAAGATTGTACCTTTTCCGTATAAATATACTAGACGATGC
>LGAG01000024.1:973529-988515 GCA_001278395.1 Lerema accius
CTTCAATATTCGCTAATACATAATTACGCATTGTTTAATAAATACAGCCAGGTTTGAATTGAGCATGACATTATGGTTTTAGTTATTTATTCTATAACATAATCATCGAAATCAAGCACATTGCGATTACGTTCATTCAATAAATTTAACAACATAAAAGCTTTGCGCATACGCATGTGCAAGTAACCTTCAATTTTTAACTCTTTAAACAAGCAAGTAATTAATAAGCCTATTGTTTTTCGTTAAACTAGCGTACAATCGAGATACACGCAATCAGCACAGGCGCCAAGGCCCACAATTGTATTGTTGATTGCGTAACAAGTCAGAGACAACTTTGCCGGATTATAATAAACAGAGACACGGAAAATTATTCACTAACTTTACCCTAAGCACAAAATTTATGGTACGCTTACCACGAAATTTCTCCACAATGAACGACTCGCTTGGGTTTTAAGCTTTATAACTTTAGCTGTAAGCAATACGAACCGGCTATAAAGAGGACCTAAATTAAACAAATCTGGGTGTTTACGTTTTATATGTCCTGTTTCTAGACTATAATCGTAGGATTTTTTTTACTTTTAAGTTATATTTTTAAAGCTCATAATAAAGTCGATAAAATAATATTGGATGTTCTTGCTTGACATTTTCGTGAAGGAAGCATTAGTAGAATACCTGAGATTTCACCATAATATTTCCAAATATACGTATTAGGTAAGTAAAGCATTTACGTAAATTACGTAAGTAAGTATTAATTTATAAAGGCAATTATAGTAAGTAGGTAACTGCCTAACTCTAATATCCGTTTAACAATTACATACTTTTTGATACGTTGGGTTAGATAAATTCTTACATCTAGGTACTTTCATGTTTCGATAAACGGTCTCTGTAGGTTTAATGCTAAAAATGATTTATCAATCCATAAAAGGAAAAATCGTGCATTTTCATATTAAACCAGTTAACTGGTAATTAATCAATGCCACGTACTCCCGATAAGGCAACATTAAAATTCTGTTGGCATCGTGCCTTTATTTTTACTTGTTTATTTAATGAGTTTATGATGTGACTGTGTGAGCATTATTTTGTAAACAATACTGAAAGTTAAAACCTTTACATATTAATACATAGACTTATACTTTACGCCATTTAACATGGCATCAGCTATTTACTAGAAGTTCCCTCGTACCAACATGATCATAGTAACAGGTCACGTATATTCTGAGACAAAAAGCCCTAGATGCTGAAAGGACTAATTATACCTACCTTGCAGTTAAACAGCATAATCTGGAATACTGTAGTCGTAAATTAGTTTAATCTGACCTCATTAATACGGCGTGTTAACCATGTCCACTGCTCACTGTCCATTGAATACTGATGATATCAACTGTTGAGTTACGACGTGCATGGCATTATTGTTGCACGTACTCATTTGCATTTCAATCACAAGCATGTTTGTTTTTAATTTGTACAAAAACTAAATTACTTTGATACGCTTTGTTATCAGATTAGCTAAGCTAAGCTTGTCTATGCATTAAAGTAAGCACTTGCTTAAATAAGTGCTTAATTCGAGTTTTTTCCCGGTGTATATTTTTATAAAAAACCTAACTCACCCTTAAACGTAACATATTGAGCGGTTAGAAAAATAATAAATATTGTAAAACGGATAATAAAACTGAAGAGAAATAGCTAAAGATTTGTAAAACTAATTACTAAAAAAGAAAAAGGTAACTTAGCTTAGCTAATTATATAAATAAATACTGGCTATTTCTTTACTGCTAACCATAATAGAAATCAGTGGTACAAAATAAATAATTTAGTAGCGGACCACGGTCGTAAATTAGGTTTATCTGAACAACGGCTCATTAACACAACGTGTTGTCTGGAATCGCGATGCAACTGCACGATAGCCGCGGCTGAATTATGATGTCGACATTATAAGGTTTTGGAAAACTACATAGATTAATGAAAATTATATTCAATATGCGGAGTAAATGAACACTTAAGAAACGTTTTGAATTTTAATAAGTATCCTATATACTCAAGTTCCACATAAGTGAACGAATACTTGCACACAAACTGGACTTATCTTTTTAATATAATGCCATAGGGGTCGTCATTGCTTTTAAGATAAGATTAAAAAGTATAAAATGTCTTTATCAAAATATGAGTACGTAAAGGTTTCAAGTTCCGGGACATTTTAAGAACACTGCTGACACGTACTTGAGATTTGACATGGCGAAGTGATTTAAGCAAAATGTTTTTTTTTAATTATGTAAGGTAAGGTGGGGTAAGACAAACACACGGGGCAAGACTAACACTGTCTTTTATCTCGATATGTACTTGAAGAAACTACATGTGACTGTGTGTGTTTTAGCCGAGAACATTTACGTTTGTTCTATCTTACAGACTGGAAGAATTTCGTAAATAAGCTATACGTATCGAGATAATAGACAGTGTTAGTCTTGCCCCGTGTGTTAGTCTTACCCCACCTTACCTTATTACAATTACATTAAGATTTTCTTTTAAAACAAAACTTACAAAAACACGCTTTATATTTCATGAATAGACGTAGTACGCTGCGTCAGATGAAAAACTCACAGAAGTATACATCCTCCTTGTCCTGTGAAAGACTCCGTTGATAGACATTTGTAGTTGACTTTGCCACCCTACTCCCAGTTACGAATATATCGAACAAGTGTATTCTATTCTTAGATGTAATAATTTTTGATGGAATTTCGGCCCCACTGTAGGTTTATTAGTATAATTTATTGTAACAATAATATATTTTCTACGTGCATTGCACATGTAATTTAATTTAAATTTCAAGCTCACTAAGCTTAGGTAAGTGCTTCGTCAATACAATTACTTATTTGTGCTACTATTAGAGACGGTAAACCACAGGCTTTCAGTAAAATTGTTGGTGCATAAATTGTTAATGTCAGTAACTAAGGTCATTAAGTTAATGTCACTATGAAATATATAATATAGCCAAACGATAAAATCAATATTGTAAAAGCTCCGCTTCTACGGTTCTAATACAAAACCGGGCTCGAGTACCTAAAATTGGCGGTTAAATAACGTTCAAGGTCAGGAAAATTAAATTAAAATCCATTATCTGAACTGATACGACAGGTCTATTAATCGACGTTGCTTCAGCTGAAATTGAGCCTTGAGCCCCTAGTTTTTGTGATTAATACAAGTATGTCGTCATTTAATTTGTATAATCGTAAATAAATCTATGTGACCATAAATAAATGTATTAAAAAAAGAATTGGTGTATGACAAATGGCTCAATAGTAGGTATATTTGATTAGTATTTTTCAAATTACCTTGTTTGATAAAAAGTTAAGTTTTTAATATTTAATTTAATACTTGACAATAATCCCATTTAACAGTAAGTGTAAAAAAGAATAACCTTATGAGTCTAATCTAGATTATTATACGTGCCAAGCCGATGTAAGAAGCGTGTGATCCAAAGTAATTTCGCTAATATTTCCTTTGGTATAAATAAGGTTAGGTAACTAGTTTAGGGAATTACCCGCGAGAGTTAAAGCGCCCTAACCAAACTGATAGCGTTCGACGCGAATACAGATCAGCTCTCTTACTTAAATATTCAATGACTACTATACTCTTTTCGGTTGTCTCATTAACATTAACAAATATTTACTACAATCGGATTATTCGACTACAAGGTTTGGTATTAGTTACTATCCGACATAACGGTACATTTTATGTGATTATCAAGCGTTTATATTTAGGTAGGTATGTACGAGTATGTGTGTCCACTTTTTTGGTACTCTGTACAGTCCAAACGGATTAACAATGACGGATTGTTGAATGTGTGTCTTGTAGGAGTAACTTAGGTTACAAATATGAGTTTTAAATATGAATAATTTTCTTAATATTTTTTTTCAGGTTTTTGGTTTTCTCGACAATGATTTGTTTTCAGTAAGTTCATTTGTAAATAAACTTTTTATTTTTGTTATAATATTTAATCAACATTTATAACAATGTGAGATATCAAATAATATTGATGTAGGAAAAGTTTTACGTAATGTTTATCTTCGTTTAACATTCGTATTAACAGTCTATTCCTAATTTTAGAACCTACATGTACTTCTCATTTGTTATTTGAACAGTCGATTATGTAACTAAATTGATATTTAGGTATGTTGATTGTAGATAGATAACGTTTCAATCTTCATGTATGATATACTATTTCATCGCTGCCTTACGCAACTATCCATCAGCCGTATCGCGAAAACTTGATCACCTAATGTCCTACGTAACTCAAGTACTACGTACCATCTAGACGAACATTCCATGTTGATTCCTTAGGGACCGCATTGCAGCATTTGAATTATTTATCAGTCTCCTTTGTGCTTCTTCCAAAACCAACTATTTCGAACTAGTTCGCCGATTTCAGCAACTATTTCAACATAAATATTGTATTGCTTTGTTTCTCCTAAACAATCCGGGAACGAGTGCCCTGTTGACATAGTTTATTGGACATGTTGGAGACCGATTACGTTGCGCTTTGAATAAACATTACTTCTTTACCTTTATTAGATGTGTTACATTGTAATTTGAACAGACACCTCTTTGTTTCTTAGTCTTAACTAGTTCTATTTGACCTATTTGAGTCTGATTTTATTTCACTTTGAACACATTTATATCACATTTGGATTTGGATCTAATTCGATCCCATTACATTGCACTCCAACCTCGTATCCAACTCGATATCGATCTGGACCAAGGTTGATTGATACTCATGACTCATAAGCAAGCTAGCGATGTTTAGAAACGTTTCATCTCAGTCGTCATGAGTGGCAATAATTCTATGACCGAAATAAACTGGAAATAGTAGCATAGTGCTTTGTTTCGTAGTATTCAGATTGTCATTGCCATTGGTCAAATTATATTATAATTCATCAATAATACTAACATTTGGGCAGTCATGGGTTTTGATGATGATAATGAGGATTTTTAGCTTCTTTGTGAAGGTGACGTAAATAAATAACCCTAACAAGAAGAAGTATACCTAAAACACACAGTTATATAAAATCTCACCTATTCCTATTCCTTATAAAAAGATACAAAAGAATGAATCGCAAAAAAGCAAGAGAAAGGATAGCACGTTTCAAATGAATGTACGAGTATCTGATACACTGCAAATCTCGCTCAGCGCTGCGTAAGCAAAATACTTTGATTCAATAAATTGCAAATTCGTTTTTGGTCTCAATAGTGAATGGAAAATGAACTAGCAAATCGTTTTATTAGTAAGCCACTTTTTCCCCTTTGCATTGAATTGAACTGTACCTATATGCAAAATTTCTACACTCTTTTAGGACTTTCTTTCTGTTTCTGTTTATAACTCTTCTTTTGGACTGTTTGTATTTGATGTAAATGAGATCTAAATATTTCATCGTAATGTCTTTTTAACAAAATGTTGCTTTAGTGCGGATTTTGCACCAAAGTGTTCGTGTTGTGTGCAATATCGAATTTGAACTATGTACCTATTTTTCTGAGAAACAAACAGTAAGCTGGCAATACCGAGGTGAGTAAATGTTTTTTCTTCTTCCCATATACATAGTTCTACTTTCTCATCGCCATACTATAAAATCTCCTAGGTATCACAAATAACATCAGTTACACGACTACCGAGAAACGACATTTATCAGCTATATAATAATTCAGAAGAAACCAACAAGTTTCCTACTGTAACTATTTCATTTTCGAGTCAGATATTCACTCTTAACAATTAATCTAAAAGCACTGACTCGGTTCAAACAGTTAAAGTATTTTTTATTGCCCTGTAACTTGAGACTGTTATTATAGGTATCAGATTCGGTAGCCTGAAGCTAAACTGCACAATTGAAAATGAAATAGTTTCTAGTTAGTACATACACATGCATGATGTACATTCACGTGTTTGTATAATATTTCAGACGTTCTGTCCCTTGGTAGCGTTTATTGAACAAGAAGTTGATGACAGTGATAGTCTACGGTACTGTGTAATATAACAAGAACGAGAATGTCTTCATGAAATTATGTTTTGCCCCCGCGGTGAGTGCTTGACGTTGACAAATGACACGAGGGCTGTTTTTCACTGTCAGATCGAAAGTGACATGTTTTCACCCGACTGTGAAGTGCGGAATCAACAAAGTGAAATTAACGAACGAAAATAATTTAATAAAGCACACAAGCACTCAACTCGTACGGTACAAGTTCTACAGCTCTTAGCACAGTTTCACTTCATAAAATCCGTTTTTTGAAAAACGACCCAGAATTGATATAAATTTCCTTATTTTTTGCTATGTGAATTGCACCCGGCATCGCCATTCCAAACTCTCAAAGCAAAGTTTTAAGTCAGCAAAAAATACAAACGGACGGCAAATTAAAATTCTGTTGGAAATTTTTGCAAAGTTTCAACCCAAAAAATCATCCAGCGATTTCAATAAAATAATTTCAACTGTTCTGTTTTATGAAGCTGAATTAAAACGAAACGAGATGATAAATTGCTCGGAGGGTTCGACCTCGTTTTTAAGGAAAAGCAATCCCGAAAACATCAAAATAGAAGTTGTTAAAAGTAATCTCTGGTGACATTTCCATGCGCCGATTTAACTGAGTGATACAGCGGCGGCGGCCCTCAATCTATCGTAAGCTTATGGCAGCACCAGATATCTACGCCCCTCTCGACCCTCTGCTTCAACTAAATTGAAAAAAAGATTCTATAGTCCTATCGCCTGTTCAAGCATTTTTCCTAGTGTCAATTTGAGATTATCTTTAGATTTTTGATTCCATTGCCATTGCCTACTACTGTCGAACTATTTATCGCATTGGAAAAGGAGGCTAACAGAATATACGTTTGACATTGGCATGAGAAAATGTAAAGATGTACGTAGTCTTTACATCAAAGGTCTGAAATTACTAGCGGTTCTCAAATAAGACAACGGCTGTATTAGGTATATATATTTTCAGCTGAAGAAAGTATATCAAACCGTATATTCCAATATTGTCGCGCGCTTAAATTGATGAGTACCCATCCGTCAAAGGCGTAACTTTGTGCTCATCCATATTGAATAGTACTGCCTTTTTTCTATGAGGGGTTCTTTCAGTACTTACGTCTTTAGATACTTCTGACTTTATATTTGTTATTACAAATGTTTCGGTATACCAATGTTATGAACACGTATGTTCATCGTATTTTACTTTATTACAAAGTATACATGAAATGCCTTACGTTTAAAAGTAAATTTAAGTAACAACACGTCTAATTATGTTAGTACAAGAGCTATAAAACAACTACTTACCGCAATATTCACTGTTTAAGTCACGCTTACGCTTAGATTAATTGATAAACAGATGTTAAACCAACCATAGCAGATAATAGTTTTGTTGGGAGACGGTGAAAATCTACACAAGATTTAGAATTGATCACCGTGGAGACCTCTATCACGCTAATGTTTCATTAATCCGACAATCTGACGCAGGATGTCTGTCCGAGAGTCGGACGGAGGCTGAAGTAATCCGGCGTGGTCCCATGTCCTCGTCCGGATTAACGCTCTTAGCTGATGTGATAATATTAGCTCCCAGATACTATAATGAAAGAGAGACCAAACGTGATCATTATCAAGCCGGCCTTTGATTTGCGTCATTGTTCGTGTACCGGTGCCGTTGTAGTGGTATTTTATCTTGCTCTTCGCAATCAACAATTTTCGCCAATTAGCGAATTTAGTCACCATTGTTGGAATCATATTATTTTAAGTACTTAGGTATATATACTCGTAGCTATTGATCTGCCAGTCAGGCTAAATACGCAATAACAAAATTTGCACATGTCTTATCTACCAAAATATGAGGTTTTTTATAGACATAACAGTAATAATATCTACTCACGTGTTTTCCAGCCGTCGTTTCTCACGCGGCCAAGCAGAACGTTTTGCATCACGAGTCGGGCTCTTCAATTTTTCTTGTCTGATCTTAATACCGTATCATTATATATCATCCCATATACTCCTCGGTAAACGTAACTCAAGTTGATGATTTCTGCGGTTTATCCTTTTAAATGGTTTTGATGAAGGAAGCTATGGAGTAGAGTAAAATACACCAAGGCGTTTGACTCAGTACTACCCATACTTGATGCCATGTAGTAACTTGCTGCTCAATTTTAATTTTATTTCAAATATAAAGGTGTCAAAAACAAAAAAGTTATTTTCTCTATTAGACTCAATATGATACAAGCTAAATTAAAGCTTTAAAGCCCTAAAGATATTTGAAATTCAAGACGGACAGACGGACAAACATGCCGAAACTACAGAGGTTCAGAAATTACCATAAGAAATTACAAATCTTTGTTAGTATTTTTCCTGCGATATTTCTGTGTAAGGAAAATATTGTTATTATTATTGTAATCGTCTTATTTCAATTGAAATTGTGATTATTGGCGAATAGGTCTTCGGAATTTTATTACATTCAAGGAAACGATTAAATAAGAATTACAAATTACGTCTTTAGCTGAAGGAAAAAAGGCTATTTATTTATTTGAATACTTTTACACATTGAAATAAAAGTAAAATGACATAAATAACCCGTTCTAACAAATTAGAAAAGGAAATAGTGAACCGCAAAAATGTTTTAAATCCATCTTTTGGTAGTTATTTTAAAATGGCAAACTAAGGTATTACCTACAGATTTCCACTACGTTTCTGGAATAAAATTTGCAGCAGGAGCCCGCACCTACCATTTAGAGTTGAAAGGAAAGAAGCCGACAAGAAGATTGGTTCGATAACCGTAATTTTGGGCAAGTTCACGTAAATTCTCTGCTTTCTGTCCCCTCGCTTAATATTCGGGTCTCGAAGCACGTAATTTGCACGTTGATCACATGAAGAAATGCCGTCTCGTTATTCCTTCTTTATTCACCTTTTATGCTCGCCAACTGTAGCACATCGTATAGACTACCTCGGACCCGTTTTTAGATTCAGTGTACGCAGGCTTACTCGACAACTATGATGGTTTACGATAACGGTATTGACCTAGGAACTATTGATGTCGATGTATTTTTTCCATACCCGTAGATATATATATGTATACATTTCTTTTATACTACATTCGCTCAAGTCTCTCTTCGTAATTGAGGAAAATATTACACTAAAAAAATTGTTACTCATAATATTTCAGTTCATTTCCATTATTTTACAGGTTTAGGGAATTCATTGCAATATTTGCACAAAATCTCTGCAAGCATTGTTTAATTAGTGAATAACCGTTTTACAAAGCTGTATACTAACTTTTAACTGTTCCCGGTGGGAACAATCCATTTTCCGGGATTTAAGATATGCTAGAGATAGATCTGCAAATCAAATCTGCAGTGGGCGGTCCCTTGCACGAATGCACAAAACTAACCACAAATCGCGAAAAGTGGCGAAAGCTTGTGAGCCAAATAACATCTGGCAAGGGTGCTGCTACATCATGACGACCACGACCGCTCTGACAAGAGTGACACGAACGAGAAGAAGAAGAAGAGATAGGTCAGTGATATAAGCTACATACAATTGAAATATTGTCTAAATCTCTTCAATGGTTTCAGTGCTATACCGGGAAAAAGAAAATAAAATAATTCTATAGAAGCTCATTTAATTTTGAGTGTTTATATCGATAACAAAACTAACCTGCATCTAATATATTAAAATTTCCAAAAAAATATCATTACCTTGACCATTACATTGACCAAGTTACAATTTAAAGTTTAGTAGATAGACACTAAACATCAAAAATAAATGCTAGCAGATAAGTAATGATGTTTAAGTTACTTGTAGTTACTTAAAGTTATTAAAGATATGGATCTATAAAAACGCTTTTCATATCACGATGGCTGTAGATTTGTGGCGCGGGTAAGTTACGCCTTATTTGGCAGAGGAATATACTTGACTCGATGCGGAGTAATACCTCCCCATCTCTCCAAAATTCTCTAACCCTTCTTAAGAGTGCTCGTATTCGGCAAATCGAAAGTCGTTACATAAAACCGAGATACATTTTTTCTATCGTTCATAGAGCGCCTCGTCTCTCTTTGTGATGCGCTTTGAAAATTTTACGCTGTTTTGCTTTGCATTTAACGGTCATAAAGTATCACCCGATGTTTTTATTGCCTATCGTTTATTTACGTTTTTACCAGACTGCGCCAGAAGGAGGGTAATGTTTTTAGACTATGTATGTCTGTATGTCCATTTCTTTTGGACGCTCTACAACCAAAACAGTTTGACGATAAACGTGACTATCAAGTTGCTCGTTGTTTATTGTCTGATCGGATGAAAAATCAGTTTACTTAGTAAATGTATTTTATTACAAGAACGATTACAAAGTTCAAACTGCCAACCCTACTAAACAACACCTTTTCTTGAAAATGCTGACTTAGTAAGGCAGGGTAAATTCACAAATCCAAGCTAAGGGTCTAATCCCAAATACCTACATTTCATGTAAATTATACAAAGAAAATTTAAAATCCAACCCAAAGACCAAATTCATTTTAAGATGCTATATATATTTTAAAAACTTGAATCATTTCCATTATTTAAAATCTAAAGTAAATACTACTTAACGAGTTCGATGAATCATTCAAGGCTGCATTAAAAGTAAAATAACAATACGTTGAAAACAAGGAAAGTGCGATACTGCAATAGCGTTGAAGTGACACAAATGAAACAAAATGAAGGAAGCGCAAAAGAGTCCAAAGAGTGTAATTAGAGTGGAGCAAAAAGAAACTGCTTTAAACTTCATTTCAAGATTGGAAGAACTAAAAACGAAGATATAGAGCGTCGTACCTCAATTTCCCCATGTGGAGGAAACAGCACAGTTTGCGTCAAATATTACTTCGTTAAGATCGACAAATTGTATCTTGTATAGAAAATTTACAATGATTAATTGATGTAAGTAATTATATTGTCAACCAATAAAACTAGAACAATATGAGAACTTAATACCTCATTGAATGCCAGCAATTAAAAAAAATCTATAAATAAGAAGTAGCTTATACTAATCAAAACAGTAATCAAAAAACATCATAAAGTGGTTATTACCACCGAAAATTCATTTTGCGTGTCTAATAATGTATTTAATGTATACATTTTAGTCCAACACATACTTTATCCACAAAATTTTCACGACAAACCACTCTATCTTGAGGAAATCGGTCATTCTCGTTGTGTTAAGACGTGACGTTGATTAATGAGCCAAATGTATTGTTTCCCTTTTAAGTTGAAAGGGCCGTTTCTGTGAACATTTACTTTATTTGGGAAATAAATTTATGTCAGAGAATTTATTAATCAAATTAACCCATTTCGGGAGTGAATATTCTATTATTTATCGTAGAGTTAATATTAATTAGGTACTACTTTAGTGTAATACATGTTACAACTAAAACAACTGAATGCTTTTAAAGGTACGTGAATTATGAAGAGTGACAAACCTTATTTAAACAAAGCTTTAATGCAAAATTAAGGATTAATAGCTACGAATATAACTAATTCATGACGAAGAAACGAAAAATATTTTCTATTGTTTCCAGTAACATGTCAAAATAATAAATAACAGAATTCGGGTTAGGCGTGTCGTCAACATGACCGCGGGTTTGGAGTGTGACAACGTTTACAATAAATAAAATAAAAATCGTTTTATCATCTCACAGTACATTTTACGTTTTATCATTTTTATTCCTTACTTTTAACTTACTTAAAAAACGCTATCATATTTAATTTGTAAATACAACTATTTTAGACGATGCTGTCTTTTCGGTCGCATTCACATCCTAATCATATGATAATACTCGTAGTTACAGTAGTCTTTATGGGGTAAAGGAACATACTCGTATGACGTCATACTAGTGACGAAAAAGAAAGTATACACATTTTTAAATCGTTAGATTCGACCTTGCTATACTTCGGCTTACGAAAATGTATGTATCGTCTTTGGGAAAAGTGAGCTCACTTCGCCTCTACCGTATGAGAGAGAGTTTTTTTTTTTAAATCACACGATTAGCGATTTAAATGTGTAAAAGTGCCTATAAATGTTTTAGAGTGAAATTTAGAACTTACGTTTTCTAAAAATAGTTAACATCCCAATTGTAGCGTTTATATTTTATTCAAGTAAGAGGATTAAGTATTTAAGCAAACTAACACTGTGAGAAATGCAAATGAGGATACAGTTGCGCGGCTATGTGAGCAAACGCTTGTGGAGAGCGACATAGCGCTGCTTACAAGTAATCTCTTGTCATAATACTAGCACGAGCACAACACAGCTTAGAAATTTAGATAAATAGCACTCGGATTAAAAAATTATACCGTAATCCCTATGTAAAATTAATTATAGTGACTACTGGATTACGTGGTAACAGTTGAAAGTCCTCCTAATTTAAATTACCTTTTATTTATACGTCTAAAATAAAACCAAATACCAACCAAATAACAGCGATAGCTAACTAACAATAATCCTACCTGTTCAATAACTTAAACAACCTACAAATTGGTAAAGATATGGCATAGACTTATCTATTAATTATCCAACTTAAACTTTTTTAAACTTTTCGTTTAAAAATAACTAAGTATCCTTTTAATCCACTTCATCAATATTGTAAAATGTGAAATAATTTTGGGTGCATAATTTAATGTAGTAAGTAAACAACTTTACATTCGGTGAACGAATAAAAAAATTCTGTCGTATAAAATTTTTCCGCTGCTTCATTTCCCTGAGGGGCAGCTATAACGACCCTACTTGTGCCTTTTACCTCTGTATTCAATTATTCATACATTAAAATTTACTTGGCCTTTTTTACTGCGAATTCTAAACTCTTTGAATCAACGAAATGTTTTGGAATACGACTTTTAACTGTTGTTAATTTTCAGTTTATTTACAGATCAAGTTAAGCAATTTGTTAATATCATTTTTATTTATCAGTTTTGTTAATATCACTTTATGTTATCTAGCAGGATCCAAAGTTAGTACTAATGAGTGGTCAATACGTTTATGGACATGATTAACAGTATCTAAAAGCATCACCAACGTGTATGTTGACATAGTGATATTGAGAAACATTCCATGCTTAGTTATGGCAATATGATGCATGAATTAAAGGTTGATTTAATATTATGTTGATGCAGTAATTAATTAAAAGTATTAATGTTAGTTTGCCCTTAAAAATAAAAGCGAAAGACCCTCACTATATCCAGACCTATAACACTACTAACACAATACATATTTTTTTTAGTTTATATTGGAAAGAGGGGGAGCCTACACTCCTGTATGGCTACCCAGATGGGTAAAATTGGTGCTACCAATATTCAGGATTGAGTAGGATCCAATTGGGTAAAATAGAACCCAACTACATCAAATAAAACTGTGGTAACGTCAGATTTCAAAACTAATAGAAGAGGCTTTCCTGGGTACCTACAAGACGGAAACAGTCCCTTATATCTCAATGGTTGGCCTGGATTCAAGGATAGATAGGAGATAATAACTCCGAGCATATTATGCTCGTTCTATTGTGAATAAATGGAGTGATTTCTAGTATTAATTAAAGGAACGATGCAAATTATCAGATAGTAGCGGAGCTTTGTCCCGCGCTAGTCAGATATGTAGGTACCCGTTCCAAGTTTCTTATCGGAACTTGTTTGTTCGAGTTACTCCTGCTTACCCCAGTTTGTTACCAACTGTATCAGTAATCTAACTGTTTTTGCAACTTACATAAATATTTTGTGGGGATCGTGCAAGTTTAAAAAATTGCTAAGTAATAGTCACTAATACATATAGTAGGAACAACTTTATTTTTTTGAATAGTCTTTTCGCACTTGCGTACAATAAAGAAGCTAGTGCCATAAGGTTGGCAAAAAAATAGTTATTTAAGCTTTAAGTCCACCTTTTGTCACATATGTATAATGCCTAAAGTTTTTGTGCAAGTTTGAATAAATAAATGTCAGTCCTAACATATAGGATCTCATCAAGTTGCTACAAACTGGACTATTGCAAAAGTGAATTACAATATTTACACTAAACGATGATATTATGCAAATAGAATCAGTCGAGCTGTGCTTACAGTTTGCAAATGAAAATTAGTAAGATCTCATTTGGCTTAATCAAGTCACCGGGTGGCGTCCGTCAGTGTCCCCGGTTGTAAAGGAGGAACGTTAAATTTAAATGGGAACACTAAGAATTTATATAGTTACATGGCATAATGATGAATATAGATTTACGCCAATTTTGAAGGAATTATGCATAGTTCAAAGTAACTAGTTTGGTTTTGAGGACTTATTACTACCTGGGGATTTTATTTATTTTACAAAAAGACAATTCGTTACGATAAATTCAGTCACACATCCTTTACTTCAGAGGCGAAATAAAAATGTATCCAAAAAAATATTCACCATTCACTATCGGAGTTAACGAGTAAAAGCTTTTTAAATATATTAACGGATTTTAATTTAAAACTCGAACAAAAACTGTCGAAAATAAAACGTAACAAATTGCAGTAATTGGCTTTAAAAGGATTAATTTGGCCTAGAGAGGCCAATCGATTTCAATTACTGGATCTAGTGCAATCAGTTAAGCATTTGCTGAGGGCAGTCAACAAACACATTTCAGGTCAAACTAACGAGGGCATCCATAAAATCGCACTTTTTTTTCTTAAGCACACGTTTTTTTTTTACCGAGTATCTTTTGTTTCTATATCAGTTAAGTTTAAAACGAAACGAGGGCCACTAGTAATTAATATAATATTTATGCAGATAGGTTATTTCAGTACTTTATCTAAAATATATTTTCATATTCATTTGGCCTACCTTTTGAATTAAATTGAAATGACGTAATATTTTCTTTTCGGAACGCACTTAAATCAGTGAAGATTTTGATGGATAGTCTTATCTTACTAAAAATATACTTTAACGTGGGAGGTATCGTACAAAAATAGTCTTTTGAGAATTGAAACGTTGAGTGATACAATAAT